>JAODPA010146339.1:0-19438 GCA_025585075.1 Nepenthes mirabilis
GACATATAAATATTACTTCTCTATTTTTTATAAGAAAAATATTGTTCCCATATGTTGTACATACTTTGTTTCTGAATTGCGAGTCGCCTTTTTTAACACGAAATAAATGAACGAGTGCACTATTTTTCTTTGTAAATCGGTCAAAACAGAAGCTGAATGGCATAAAAAATGCAGACGATTTCCACTTCGGCGGCATTCTTTTAAAGTTTGGATGGAAGACAAATACGATGGACAGTTCCGAAGATTCAGTGCTCATGGCTTTATTGGCCACAGTGAGATTGCTGTCTTTTTGCTTTGATTCAAGTTGAGAAAAATCTAATATCCAATAGCCCGTATCACACAATTGTTGGTTTCAAAATTATTAATTGCGCAAATGGTACAGCGGGTAGCCATCAAATTACGTCTGAGCTCATATTCAAAACAAGCACACTCAATATTCGAGTTTAGCCGTACAATATGCCCTATGAACAGGTAAAAGAAAGAATTCTTTAACTATTAAAGGAAAGGTGCAGCTGAGGGGAAGGAAAAGGTCAATGGAGATTAAGATTTTTCCTTATTTTTCGTCGAAAACGAACAAGATTGAAAATGGCAATGCGGGTTTTCTAAAAGCAACATGCTTCTTCAGCCACAAAGGTGCAGTTGCCGGCCCTTCTCCTCATTCCGCCCGCAGGCGTATTGGGATAGTAGTCTTTCGGTTTTGCGTGCCCTTTATTTTAAGGAATTGTTGAGGAGATTTGACTAAAGCTTGCAAAAGTAATATTACAGAACAAACTTGAATCCCCTAATCAGGCATCAACCGTTAAACATTTAAATATAAGAAATACAATATTACACAATGATTTTTAACGTAGAAAATTCTTATGAATAAAAAAAAAACACGAAAAAAACTCTAAACAAATTATCAATAAAGTAACTGGTTATAAAAATAATTCTCACTGAAATCTTTTCACTACAATTTGAAAAAATGATTGGTAGAATATAACCTTCGATACACCTAACAATCTACAAAAGAATAATGTACTGAAAAAATGAATAACCAGATGATAAAACACCCTAAAAAGAATATTAGAATAATATATCTAATCTTAACAAAAAACAGAATTTGAATCGGATATCAACTGAATACCGAGCCCCTTCCTATTTTCTCTCTTCATGCGGCGCTCTTTGTATTGCAAAATGATCTCAGATTCCTTAATATTGCATTTTAGACGCAACTTTATAGCAGTATTAGTATATGAGCGCCACTTAGTCGTAAACTCACTGAATAAACAGCACACAAATGCCCTTTAGATGCGAACTTTCTGGACAAATCATACATGTGTGTTCTCTAGGCATGCATACTCTAGACAAACAATGCATGTACTTTCTTCAGGTACTTATCATACGCCACATGACTAAACATTAACCAACCCTCAGTTGACCCACACAAATATCGCATTACCCTTACTTGACTTTTCTACCCAAGTGTTCCACACATGAACATTGTGTTGGCGTTCAAATGGGCAGCCGGACAATGAAGGCACACAATCACACACACACGGTAGAATAAAATATAAGAAAATAAATACCAAATGTTTTTCGTTGAAAACCCTTCTAAACTAAAAGAAAAACCACGAGATACCAAGTCAACGAATAAATCCACTATATAAAATTTGGTTACACAAATCCATACGGCAATGCAAGTCCTTGAAGCAGAAACGAAGAACATAGCACAAGTAATAACACAATTTGTATTTTTCTTCTCACTACTCTCTTTTCTTTCGCACTTCCTCTCCTCTATGCAATACACTTGCACTTACACGTTACTTCTACCCCATATATTGAATACAATAATATATATATATATAGCCGAACAGGGAGACCACCAACCAGCCTGGCTACATGGTAGTTGGCGCACAACTCCCAAAACCTGCAACAGCAAGTACATGCTCTATCCTGCAGACGGCGCATGCATGAGCTACAGTTTGACATGCTGATATCCTTCAACTATCCAATATGGTAGATCAACTGCATACCTACTATAGATGGCAGTCTTGCAGAATATTCATTTTCAGTCGGTCAACACCCGTTGACCATCTTTTCGTGCCAAGGCACTTCACATAGTCCACGTACATTAAGTCTATAAGTTCGCGGACCTCAGCCTCACAAGGTCCTCGTACATTCTTGAAACCCTCGGACCATCAGGACTTCCACACGGGAGTGATCTCCAATACATTGCACATCTTTCAAATAATCTATTTATTTGTTATGGCATTTATAATAAAATGACCCAAAACCTAAAAAACTTGGCACGAATATACCTTTACTTGTTCTCCGCCACAAATTCCCTTGTTTATGATCAACTCAAAAATCTAAGTGTCCAATTTCTATTACCTAAACGAGCAAGATTCATAAGAGATCAAAAAATATATTTTTTTCAAGCAGCGTCAATGAGAAAATCAAAGTGTACAAAGGGGAAGAAAAGGCACAGGTTGTTGGTATGATCTATAGCCTGCCAGCCAAATAGCTCTCCTTTAGATTCTGCAATGCCCCTCTGATCGCACCCTCATCTTGGTTCGAGTACTTCAAGCATATTAGCCTTTGAGCAACACGATAGACCATCAGAATTGGATAATATTGCAGCTCATTCACTTGCATCCTCCTGGCTTCCTGTATGTGTTAAAGCTCAAAATCATGATTTTTATTATCTTATCTGGGAAAAGACGTGAAGAATCCAAAAGTTTGAAAACACAGAGATGGGTATATATGGTGCTATTTCTCTCCCCCTTTTGAGTTCGGGAAGTTTTGTTTGTCATAAATAACAATGAAGGCCATCAAGTTTTTAAATCTTGCAATTAAATCTGATTTGTTAAATTTAAATAAAACTAGAATAGATCGTATCATGTCTTAATCTGATATTTGAACATGTCAACTGAGGAATCACCGGAACTCTTTCCGATAGATTGCATGCAATTACAAGGTCCAGATCTGTACAGTCTAGTATGAACAAAAAGAGTAGCCACCTCTTTCACTCTTTCTTATACAGTTTAGCCGCGACAAGCAAGAAACTAGAGTTTGATAAAGAAGGTGTCTGTTGCCACTTTATTTAAATGAATTAAACTGAGAAAAAGCACCAAAAGTAATAACTCCAAATTCAGTTTTTCCCTATGAGCAGCTGGAGCATCCTTCTAGACAGTGCCTTCATTGCAAAGGAGTTACTAAACTGTTCATCGATCAAGGAAAATGTGAGCTTGAATCATCAGGATGAATTAGGAGAAAACTAATAGAATCAAGTTGGCGGTGTTGATTAAGGGCAGAATAGCCCAAACTGGAATTTCTCCACATTAGTTTTAGTTAAAATTAACAGCAAAAGGTCAAGCTACTGAATAAACCTAATAACAAGAGAGGAAACTCATATCTTAGATTTCAAGGTTTATGGGTCACTTTTGCCTTTTGGCTTCATGGAAACTCATCACTTCTATTCTGACCTAAAATCGTGAGCTAGATTTAGGAAAGCAATCTCCTGGCTGTAATCACTCTGATGAATTTAATTGTTTCTGTTTGAATTAAAAATGCCAAGGAAAATAATTCCTTTAAGATATGCTTGGAATGGATATGCTTGCATTCTAATTAATAGGACATTCTGAGGTTTTATATTAAGAGGACTTAAACGTATGAACATTTCAAGGTGCTGAACATTTTTCTTAGTGACTCATGATGCTTCCCTATTTTTTAAATTATAGATAGATTAACCTATCATATCAAGAAACTAATTTAAAAGTTCAAACTCTTAGGTAAAGGCCAAATGATGGCTTATACTCTAATACAAGTGAATTAGGTATAGGCACACTTCATACCTTATGTTGAAAGATAATTATAAAATAGACACTCTAATACCATATAACGGAGCCAATAATTCATCCGTAAATAAGTTAAACATGGAATCTAACAAAGTAATTGGAGGTTAGTCATTTGTGTTCCAAGTTATGATAAGCGAGATTGAAGTAGTGGAAGAAGAGGAATTGGCCATGGAGTTTTACATTAATGGCTCTACTAACATCGAGGAACTAATTCATCCCAAAAGCTTAAAATACAGATGAAGTATAAAGAACGGGCAAAAGAGGAAAAGGGTTATTCCTGGGGCCTGCACTTTAGAAGCCGGTGCTAGTTGGTTTACAGAAAGCCGAAACAAGATTCAACTGTAATTCAAATTCTCCTACTTGAACTGTGCAACCCAGTTAAAAAAAAAAAAAACAGAATACGAAAAATGAGGAAAAAAGAAAAAACCNGCAGCAGCAGGTGGCCATGTAGGCCAACTGTCAACTGCAGAAAAAGGAAATTAGCAGCTGTGCGTTGCTTGCTCTGCAGGAAATCGGAAGTCCATTGTTACTGTCCCTGCAGTGAATAAAAACAGAAAAGGGGGCAGCTCTGCTGGATTTCCAGCACATGAAGAAAAATAGAAGAAACAGAAGGAAAGCCACCGGGTGGAAGAAGAGAAGGAAAAAAAATAAGGAGAAGCTTTGATATTTTGAGGTAACTTCTTCAATTCCTGGATAAGTAGGCATATATATTTGAATTCTTGGAAATAAATTTAATTTGAAGGATTTAACCTTAATTTGATGTTTTCTTGTCATGGAAATTTTAAGTGTATTATGATTCATAATTGGGGAAAATGATTGTTGGAATTATTTTTGATGTTTGGAGATTTATTTTATGTAAATTATGAGAAATTAGAGTTGGGTATTGTAGAAATAAGATTTGGTTAGGTTATTCATTAGTATAATTTAAGTAAAATATATTAAGCATACTAAATTGAAGATGATTAAATTAAAATGATATGCAAGTAAAATCAGAAAATAAAGATAGTAAAATATAGATATGATTCCCAAAGTATTAACTTCTAAAATGAAAGAAATATCATAACTAAAGTATATCATGATATATTTGGCTATAGGGGATTTGGAGCAAGATTCCACCATGGGAATTTCAAGAGTAATGTAAGTATTATACTGTATAATTTAGGTAAATGGATAATAAGATTTACATAAATATTTTTCATTTAATTGATCATATTTGCCAATGAGTGTTAAAACATAAAAAATAAATAACATGCTATTATATTTATAAAAATCTGTATAATTTGTAATAATAATTTTTTGGAACATAATTTTATCTTAAGAAAATACGTTTTATGTTTATAGGCATGAACCTTACATATATCATTCGTACATTCATAATATGAGGTCTTTGGAACCCTATTTGGCATACATGATGCCTTTGGGGCATATACTAGATATCTTTGCTCTTTGGAAGTCATTCTATGCATGAGTATGGCCACGATACACAACATAATTACATGATTCAAGATATTATATATTACAATATTTACATATTTGACTCAACATTTATGCTAAAAAATATTCTAGATAATTACTTGACAAATTATGAACAAATTCATTAATATTCATGATTATTTTAATTTTTTATATATGTTGATTGCTTATAAAAAAACTTGTAAAGTTTATTATTAATTTATTGAGCTTGTCTCATAATTCTTAGTGATTATACACAAAGGTCGGGGCCTTTTTGAAGGATTTCAATGTTTTAGTTAGTCATTTCAGAGGCATATCTATTATTAATTCTATCATGTATACTTATTTATTTTTGAATGAGCTTTAGCTCTCATGTGTATATACCACATAGGGTGGCAAAGTCTCCCACTATTTGTATTATCTTTGATTATATTTATATGATATGTTTCAAGTTAAGACATGTGACTTACTAATTAGAGTGGGTCCTAAGCTTATCTTGGTTTTAATGCGGGTCATGGTCTATCTTGTGTGTTTTTCTTTATGAATGTAACTCTGAACTTTTAATGACTCACTTTGGAATGTTTGTTGAACAACTTTTTGAAGCATGGGAAGCCAACTAAAAATCTTAATCCACACAAGTACAATATCTTCTTAAGCAGAATTCCAAATTTCTAACTGAAGATCACTCCCTAAGAGCCAAGATTCCAGGAAAACCATGAAGATGTCACAATATTAGCTATATCCTAGTAAATCATAGGAAATCTCACCTTTTCTGTGATCTTCAATGTGATGTTTCTAGCTATTTCAATAACTGAGCTTGGCAATCCTGCCACTTCCGCTAGCAAAAGTCCATAATGGGGAACATGTCGAGGTCCATCCTTGAGTTGAAACTGGTCAAACAAAACAGGAGTTTGGTCAGAAATGTATCCAAATAACTGTCTGGCATATGAGGATTATCACCTTGAAGTCCATTCGGTTGTTTCGGATGTCAACATGAAAATGTAGAATTTTGACATTTGCATAGATAGTTGACAACTCCGACAGATTTTCCATATGGGTAGCAAATAAAGTATACCTGAAGACCAATCCGAAAAATAAGTCAATTTCTGTAGTTTAAGAGAAGGCCAAAAATTTTTAGCCCCAACTAGAGTATCCTCATCCAGTGCAGTTAAAATATCAATTAACTCTTTGTTTAATAATAAATATTTGTTCGACAAATTCGGAATAATGTGGATTCAGAGCCTCCTTCCCTTGTTTCAAATAAATAAATAAATCAAACAAAGAAGTATTCCACTCCATGCTCCGAAACCCACACTTTGATAAATTTAAGGCTAAAGATTAAATCCTTAATAAGTTGCCAATTATGAATTCTGATGGCAATCAAAATGACATAGAATAATCGAGAGAAAAAAACATCTCTATCAGTAAGTATGCATGCAAGACCTACGGGAATAGTGAATGCCACCTGCTAATCACCCTTCTTCAGAATGGCAATTCCTAAGGCTTATGAGTAGAAATACGTAAGATTAATCAAACAGAAATTGCCAGCAGAATGAGCCAGCAATGCATTCCCCAAACAAAATACTAACAATTTTCTTCATTATCACGCTTGAATTTAGCTTTGATGACAGTATAGCTGAAGAATTCGAATTTTAGCAATAATTTGTTGGGCTGCCTGTCCACGTAATTAAGGTGAATTCCCAATTAGTCAAACCTACGGAAGAGCTACATGGCAGCAGTAACAATATTTAAAGATGGACTATGAATGATCACTTCCAATAATTAAGAGCAAGCAAGAAGTGCAAACAAAATAAATTGGAGATCCGATGTCAAGAACAGTGAAAGCAAGCTTTATTATCAGCCTGTGATAGAGATTTGACTGAACGTTACCAGACTACTAAGTGTAAGAGTTTCAATTCATACAGCAGCAATATATCATTGATCATGACAAGTGCATTTGTGCTTTTAAGTCATGGAAAACGTGGCAAAGAATACAGAATGAATGATGATTTTAGACACACATTGCCTCAATCAAGAAAAAGAAAGAAATCTTTTCCTAAATATAATTGCTGAAATCAGTCAAACTGCTGTTATATTTTTTGCTCTGTTCATAATGTTCAACTGCTCTCTTGCCTATAACATTGTATGTCACACGTCAACCATTTCTTGAAATCTTTTATAAGCAATCGGCAATCAAATTGTATAGTCTGCTTTCCAATTGAGTAAATTGCCAAGAAAGATGACATCATGTGAAACTCTTCAAGGACAGGAACAGTAGGTGGTAGGATAAACATAGTCCATCTTATTTGTCATAAAACTAGTTTGCGCACTTTTGCTAGGCACATAATCATAAGAACCATAGGAAACAAAAAAGATGTCAAAGCTGGTTAGGTAATTACGCTTTTAACATAAGTAGTTGCTCACAACAGCTCCATGCAACTGCAAATCCATCAGATGAAGATGTAGCCCTCCCAAGTTCATCCATGACAATCAAACTTCTGAAATAAAAAAAATACCACTATCACGTATATGCTCAGGAGTTCATGACATAATCCAAGACGTCAAGGACATTGTATATTTCATATACCTCTGAGAAACATTCTGCATGATAAAAGCTGTCTCTCTCATTTCAGTCATGAACTGTAAAACCAAGAAGCTTCATAAAGGGTGATTTGCCATAAAACAAATTTGTAGGACGGAAATGCTGCACTTTTCTTTTTTATAATCTCTTGTGAAGTCAAGAATATTATGGAAGCTACTGATTCAAACGTTACAGATGGATGTGTTGATGGCAAGATTATGCACTAGAAGCATTGATATGAAAATCATAAAGCTCATGTATGAATTAGATGGAATTACTTTGAGATGTTCAAAACTCCCCCGCCGGACTGCAACTTCAATCCTAAATGAATATGTTTGAGGAAGACAAAAATCCCAAGATTATATATTATGCACAAACACACACACACAAAAACTCAAGAGTTAGTGTAGATTAAACCAAGGCCATTGATAGAAACACTTTGGGATTTTAACTTTGGGGTAATGATAAGATTATTCCATTACAATTTAGATGTCATGGGTTCAAACCATTAAATAGTCTTTTTTGCAATGAATGACGATATTACATACATGTAACTCTCCTTAGACCCCACAAAGCAAGAACCATATGTAATGGTCCATCCTTCTAGATTTTATTACTGGGATTAATTACTTCCTTGGATTTGGCCCTCCTTAGGCTATCTCTCAATCCACAGTATTGTCTCTCATCTTCTCGTTCATTCTCTGATGCAGGCAGAATTTGAAAGTAAAATAAATTAAAGAAACCTTAACAAAACAATGGAGGAAAATAGAAGTGGGGAAGAGAACAGTCAACATTAAATCCTTCAACAGGAGAATCTAATTACAGTAGGGGAATGGTGAAGATTTTGCTGAATGTAGAGGAATAAGAAAATGAGGGGGATATGTGAAATATCCAATATGCCGAAGGATAGGATATCCATCACTGATGGAGATTACAAAATGGGAAGGAACTTACCGAACCTTCTAGTGATCTACTTAAGGACTCAACCTAGGAGATCGGAAGTTACACACCATTCGGAAGATCAAAGACTCTTTAAGAGATAACATTCTTCTTCCTAACAAGTGAATTAATCTTTTTGCTCAACTCTATCTAAATGAAAGCAACAAACTAATATTTAAAGAGGAGGGCGGTTGCCTGCCATGGGAAGAGGAGAAGGGGAGGGAGTTGTTGCTTTGTTAGGAAGGGGGAACATGTGATTGGGGATAATGTTGTTGAAGGCACGCTTCAAGTGCATCTAGGCTCAAAGCTCAAAGCCTAGCGCTTCAACATTTCCAAGTTAGGCTCATTCCGAGAGGCACGCACCTTTTGTCGAGGCTCAAGATGTGTGCCTAAAGCATATTATAGTTTTTTCTTTTTAAATTATCATTATATTTGATAGTTATTTTAAATACAAACTTTGTGTTTGTGAAATTTAGATAGATGAAAATAATGAGTTACTAATCAAAAAAATAGATAGAGACTATAATAATGATAATAAATTTGTATTTGATAATGATTCTATATAGGAGGTTTTGTAGCTAAAATTGTCTGAGTAAATAAGTCTATAGATTCACTAAATCGGGAGATAATGTGAGCTGTAAACAATAAATGCCTCGAGAACTAATCTGTTGAAACTTATAAATGATAAAGATCCTNAATAAATTTTATTATTACTATGTATTTGTGAAAAATTATGCTCAGTAAATATCACTTTTTTTGTTATTAGTTAAAATATGAGAGTATTATTGTTGTCATAAATATTTTTTGGTTTTTCTAAATCTCTTATTAGCTTTAATAAGTTGATTACAAGAATATTATACATACATAGTTCATAAATGGGCATCACAGTTTCATCAAGCCTGTGCTTGCACTTTGTGTCTTGCGCCTAGGCCTCAAGGACTCATTGCGCCTTAATGTGCCTTGTGCATTTAACAATACTAGTTGGGGCTGTTTTGCCAAAGGAACTTCGAAGACATAAGAAAAATAAAGCCGCCTTCGTATTAATTATTGCACATGGTTGGAGGCATCTTAATTTATCTATTGGCAGCTGAACTTCGGTTCTTGTTTGCTTGGGAACTGACTGCCTTAATGGAGTGGGAGAGGAAGTGATGGTGTTGACAACCATCTTGGAAGATCGTGATGGCTTAGTCACAGCCTCATCACTGTCTTTAATGTTACCTAAGCTTGTAATGACTATAAATCCCCATAAGCTTTTCTCACTCGCTACTTTGTATAATAGTCTTAAACAAGATCACAGAGTTCATAAACATATCAAAAACATAGTCATCATAGACACAGAGTTCAAAAACATACTCATCATAGCCAAGAAATCTCTCAGATGTTAGATTTGAAACAAAAATATTGTCATCTACTTGATATATGAATGTTTAAAGATTATTTGAACCTCAGTTGTTATAAATGTTCATATAACCTTCCTAGAATCAATAATATCTATCACCTATATCTTGCAATGCCTATCAACCTCAGACCATTCCTGCCCGTCAATGCCACAAATATTTTCAAATAAAACAGCATAATCTTTCCCTTGTAAAGATGTAGTAGCATAGTTAGGTTGATATTTAGTTGAACCACCTTCCAAAAGATTGTTAAAGTTTTTTGCCAGTCATCATCTGGAAATGTTTTATAGGAGTAAAGAAAAGAAAAGAAAGGAAAAGAGATGCCCTAATGTCAGTCTGAAATGGTGTGTGAACAGTGAACTCAATAGGGTACGAACAAAACTTTGTTTTGTATCACATGCAGAAATATTCAGTTGTTCAGCTGGTGAACATACCGTGCTGGAGTTGGATTCAAGACTGTCCATGGCCCCCATTCGTGTAAATATACGATCAACCACTCTTACAGTTGAGAATCTAGCAGGAACATAACAACCTATCTGAGCAAGGATAATGATAAGGCACACTTGTTGAAGATAAGTGCTCTTCCCGCTCCTGAAAGAAACCACAGATGCTTGTATTAAATTGCAAATTTTTACTCAAGAAAAAGTCTGTTTAGAGTTGACACAAACTAGCGGCTGTCTCGAAGTGCTGAAGAAGATCATTTAAATTGGTTCATGATTGGTCCACCAGGTTCACTTGCACAGGTCAGCTGCAACTGATAAATGCAGTACACTTTAGTACAGACTCCCTGGAGTGATGCCTTCATTTTTCCTACTATTATGCCGTTTTTTGGGAAGTTATTTTATGGGAAGGACACTGAGGCAAAGTTTCATAGGAAACCATTTTAAACACAATGAGAGAAGTTCAGGGTTGACGGCCATATATACTTGGAGTATGGCAGCTATGGAGAGTTCAAGTTGGTCTCAGATTATGGAGTAAATAAACACTAAGAACTGAAATCAGAGGACATTTGATCTGCTAGAAAAAAAAAAAAAAAACAACAAAAGCACAAAACAGTACCACGAGTTGGAAGAACTCATGGGGATTAGAGGTCCACTCAGTTCAGCTGCTGGTGGACCTTTGCAAGGGGAGCAAATGGAGTGATGCTGGGTTTAAGATGGATACTGCTGGTGAACTCATGAATTTTGGAGAAGTAACAGCATTAAGGTTACATGAATAGGGGTCATCTGGAATGCTATTTCTACCTAAGCATTCCTTTGTGTGCCGTTACTTTTCACTATTGGCAGAAACACTAGAGTCAAGACAGAAGACTTGGATCGGAAATGATCAATAAAAACCGTCATGCACTTGGCAAGCAAATGTCGGACTCTATTAACCACCTGTTTGAAGACTGCTGGATTCAGGTTTTTGAGTTTCTAAGATGTGCTGCAATTGTTGCTGAAGGTTTGTATACAGAGTCCAGAAGAAGATGCTGGCAGCTAACTACATTGCAGTAACACACCATATGGAAACCAAAATTTCTTTTCAAGGGAAACAAATCACTTTTTTCAAAGCACCACCACGTTCATTCCGCTCACAACAACCCAATTAGCTCTTCAAGAAATAAACATGAGACATTCCATCTTCTAAAACCAATACTTTTGATGCTATTTGACCCATAATAATTTCTAGATGCCTATTATGGATCTGTATCCCTTTAAGGTCGAAAAAGCTTATTCCTTCAGATAACACGTACTATGAGCCATTCTCGGTCTTCTTCATTTTCAATGAAAACAAAGAAAATCTCGATATTGGAAAAGAGCCTTTAGAATTCGTATCAATAATTGTGAAGTTTAGTCTATGAAACAAAGACTTCATTCATAGCCTAAACTTGTCTCTATTCCGCTAGAAGTCGAAAGGCAGTAGGGGATGAAAGCCAAAAAGGATAAACATTCCATTCGTGGTGAGAATATTCTATGAACCTCCTATCATCAGCATTTAAGCACCCGCAGTCATCATGTCAAGTCATGGTCCATGGGTATCTTCTCTAAATTGAATATTAGTCATCTCTCTTGACACTCGGTAGTCAGTAGCCATCGCTTAAAGCTTGATCTATATTTTAAGGACTGCCTACGGTGAACAAATATGGATTTGTTTATAAGCTATTTATTTATAAAAGTCTCCCCACGTGATTATGAGCACTTTTTTGAAGCAGAAATATGTTTTGTTGTTAGTGTTTGAGACTTCCATTTCCCCTTGTGGTGGTGGTGATGTTCATGCACCTAAGTTTGATCAGTCAACCGAGGATAAATTTGCATTCAGAACTACCACCTCGGGATAAATGAAGACTCACCTTAATTCTTGGTCACCAATGAACTGCACAGGAATAGATTATTTATTAATCAGGCTATACCAGTCCTTAATGTTTAACATTCTTTACTTAGAGTTTCCAAAAAGTGCAGTAGCTAACACTAAAATGTGGAATATGTTTCAATATTAGTCATGGAAGAAAACATATGCACTTCAGTCCACTGCATTGATCTGTCAACGAAATAAAAGGAACCACGATTGATAGATGGATTTGTTGAGAGGCACAAAATACAGCAAGAATCAAACCCATAAAAATCTGTTAATTAAGAAGTATAGACACAAAATATAGTGTTTTTATCCTGATTTATGATAAAGCCACAAAGATCAGAAATCCAATCCAGAACCACTAGGCAAAAGATTAAACAGGAAAGAAGTAAAGCAATATAACAAAGAATTCTGTTCAATTTTTGAGACCTTGTACTGTACTAAGGTACACAAAACACTAAAGGATTCTCTGGATAAACAAAAACGTGAAGCAAACCCGAAAACTATTTGCTACTTCAGGAAGATGACTGGGCTTTGATCCATAGTTAAGCAATTATAGTTGATGAATGTCTCACAACAAAACCTATGGACTAGAGAGCCGGCATGCAACAGAAATAAACATAGAAACACACAACATTGTAGATTAATTCACATGAAAAATAATTTGATATTGAAACAAATTGCGTGAAGGTGACTCTCACATGTTTGGACCCATAACAATTACCATGTTTGATGCTTCAGAAAGAAAAATACTGTTCGGCTGCAACATGAAACTATTTGTTATATCATTGAATACTGTTACAAAGAGAATATCAACAAATGAATCACAATGCCAGAAACAAGTACACTACTTACGATAAAGTCAATGTGCATGCTTTCTAGGATAGGATGTCTTCCAGCATCAACTGCCAACGGGCCACTCTCTGACAACATGGTCTGATTAATTTCTGTTGCTTTACAGCCAAATCCATTTGATTGCTTAGTGGGGCGAAAAACCAAAACTCTTACCCGTAAATTCTGGTCTAGTATATCGATCAATAGGACTTGTAGATATCATGTGAGCAAATGAATTAACAATCATATCTAGAAGGCATAAAACTTCCGCAAGCAATGTGAGCACAGACACATCTTCCCGTATGGTATCATGAAGTGCTGCACAATTGTATAAATGCCAACGGTGTTAAAATCCTAACAATAATAATTCTATACCTTAAGGAGTAGGAACAGGATGTCAGGATGCAATGTATTTGCCCATCGATAGACACAGAAAAACATGAGGCAAGTATGAAACTAGATGCAAGAGTATAATATTTGGACCGCTGTTTAATAGTCATTCTAGTTTTTCCAGCTCAGAGAAATTAGAGAAATCAATGAATTATGAGGTAAACAAGATATGAAGCTTAAAGAAAACACCTTAAAATTTGTTGGAACACATTTAGCTTGCTCAGGTAACGCACATGGAGGGCAAATACATGAATGTTGACGAGGTCTTTTCAATTATAATTTAATGAAATATAACATCAACCACTAATTTTTAACAAGATGCAGACTGTAGAACTCAATAAGGAAGACAATAAGCCATAAAAGTTCATTGGAACACAAAATCCTGTGCTGGCATGACAGAGGAATCATAGAATTCCTACACTGTCATGTTAATGATAAGTTTCATGAAAACCAACACCAAATATTTGACAAATTTGATTTGAATCTGAATGCCTCACCTTGTGTGGCTGACTTCAATTATGTAGACATTATTTCCCTCATTACAAGGTTAAGAATCAACAATCACATCAATTGTATCTAAATGAATAAGCAAAGTATTAGTAGGCTACTAATTATAATATATGTACAAGAATCAAAACGATTATGATATTAATGTTGTTTTAGTTGTCATCCCCCCTCACATTGATGATGAGTGATCAGAAAGCGCCAATTTGCTCATGAGAAAGTGATGACGCTAATGTGTCATTGACCTTTGTAAATATATCAACAGTCTGGAGGTTAGTGGAAATATGAGGAAGAGAAATGATACGATTATCCATTTCGTCTCTAGTATAATGACAGTTGATTTCAATATATTTCATGCACTCATGCTACATGTGATTAGCAACAATTTGAACAATACTAATGTTATCAATATGAAGAGAAGTGAGATCAAATTGAGAAAACACAAGCTCAGAGAGGAGATCACAAAACCAAACAATCTCAAACCAAGCTACCGACGTCGCAGTGTTCAAATTTTGCGGATGATTTAGAAACCTGATCCTACTTCTTACACTTCAAAGAGATCAAAGTATTGCCAAGAAACATAGACCAACCTATGACAAACAGTCAAGTATCAGGACATTTAGCCGAATCTGTGTCACCATAAGCAATAAGATGAATAGGAGAACCAAATAAGAGATGTGCCTAAGAAAAAACAATAGCCAATGGTGGATCACTGATTTATGGAATTACCTGCACAATCTACATCAAAAAAAGCACTCAACTAGAGAGAGGAATGACTAGAGAATTGAAGTCCATAGGATAAGGATCCTTTAATATATCAAAGAATACGGAACA
This sequence comes from Nepenthes mirabilis, assembly GCA_025585075.1. Lineage (NCBI taxonomy): Eukaryota > Viridiplantae > Streptophyta > Magnoliopsida > Caryophyllales > Nepenthaceae > Nepenthes > Nepenthes mirabilis. The sequence continues at coordinate 15,105 of JAODPA010146339.1, forward strand.
CAGCTACGTAGTGAGTAGACTATGGTGTAGCCATAAACAAGCTAATAAAATGAATAGCATAGGCAATGTTAGGACGAGTAACATTAAGATAAACAAGCCGTCCAATGAATTGTCAACAACAGGTGGCGTCTGACAAAAGAAAACCATTGAATAGAGTAAATTTGACATTCGGTTCTAATGAAGTAGGAGCAATCGTGTTATTAGTTATGGCAGCACGAGTGAGTAAATTAGACGCATACTTTGCTTGGGAGAGATAATAGCCATCAAAATATAAGGTCACTTCAAGGCTTAGGAAAAAACAAATATGTCCAAGATCTTTTATCTCAAACTATTGATGAAAAAAAGTTCTAACTAACTGAATTAGGCACAATCATCTTCAGTAATAATCATATTATTGATATAGAGTAAAACAAGAATAGTGTCAAACGATATTATACGTGTGAAAAGAGTTGAGTCATAAGTACTTGATGTGAAATTTTGTTTAGCAATTATGGAACTAAACTTAGCAAACCAAACTCTGGAAGCTTGTTTAAGGCTATATAGTGCACGGCAAAGGCCGCAGACATTTTTAGGGGGGTGGTCATACCCAAGTGCAGGCTGCATGTAGACTTCATCGATCAAGTCACCGTAAAGAAAGGCATTTTTGGCATCTATTTGGATAAAGTCCCATTGATGGATGGAGGCCACAGCAATCAACGAACGTACACATATGAAACAAGCCACAAGCACATAAGTCACCTCATATTCAATCCCATACTTTTAAGTAAAACCCTAGTCAACAAGACGAGCTTTATATTGTTGCACCAAGCCATCAAACATAGTTGTGATCTTATATATCTACTTGTTGCCACTGATTTCCTAGTAGGCAAGTCAACCAAATCTCATGTGCAATTCTTCTCAATGGCGAGAATTTCATTGGTCATTATTTATTGCAAGGAAGGATGAGATTTGACTTCTCGATAGGTAATAGGTTTATATAATGTAGCAAGCGTCGGAAAACAATAAAAGTCACGTAAGTAAAAGGGAGCTCACGTACCCAAGAGCAACAACGAATAGAAAAATTTGCTGATAGGAGCAACGGTGGACCTATGGATGGAGCAACTGGATCTGAAACAGGCATAGCAAGATCATCTGTAGAAGCTGGACCAAAAATATCGGATATTGAGGTAGTAGGAACGAGATCAGGAAATAGAATTGATAATAGATTGGTAAAAACTTTAGAATGTCACGGGTGTGGAAGATAGGTCGAATAAGCTGGTAAACATTTTGTGCTCCCAGAAGATAACATGACGAGAGATACTAAGTCTATTAGATATAAGGTCATAACAGCGATAGCCTTTCTATTAAATACCATACCTAAGAAAGCAATATAGACGAGCGCATGGTTCTAATTTATTTCGTTTATAAGATGGAAGTAGAACAAAGCAAGCACATCAGAAGATTATTGTTAGATAGTATACTAAAGAGACACTCGCATGGAATATGATTTTGAATAATCGATGATAGAAGGCAATTGATGGTATAGGTTGCAGTGAAGACAACTTCTCCCCAAAATTCTTTTGGCAGAGAAGTTGAGATAAGAAGGGATCGGACACTATTAAAAATACGACCAAATTTCTATTCAGCACAACCATTTAGTTGGAATGTGATTGGGCAAAATTTTTGGTATGTAGTGCCAGGTGATTTGATAGTATTCAAAAAGGATGGCTCACAATATTCTTTAGCATTATTTGATCTAAGGATTTTGATTCGTTTTGAAAACTAAGTATATACCATGTCACAAAATTCGTGATATATGGTTGACTAGTCAAATCAACGATGAAAAAAATATATCCATATGTAACGAGAAGAGTCACTAATGAAAGCAACAAAATATTTTGATATCATTTAGTAGGTATAGGTGAAGGGCCCCAAACATGAAAGTGAATAAGATCAAAAGGAGTATAAGAAATTGTTTCACTAGAATTAAAAGGTAAAGTTTTTGATTTACTAAGCTAACAAGCCATACAATCAAAAGACATATCACTAAGAGTTCCAAAGTGACCCATAGAGACTAACAATTGAACTTTAGAAGTGGACGCATAGCCAAGTCGAGAATGCCATAAAAGATTAGATTGGACTATCGAGCAATGGAGCTTGAAACAAGAGAGGGAATATGATGTGTGTTCAGCTCAAACAAACATCCAACCTTATGGTTTGCCTCAACCAGCTATTTTACCCGTGGATCTTGTATATCACAACTACAAGAAAAAAAATGACATTCTAAACCGAGATCACATAGTTGGCCTACAAATAGTAGTGAGTATGACAATGAAGATACTAGGTAAGTGGTTAAAAAAGAGAGTGAAGGGGTAAAAATGGAGCCTATATAACTAACATGCAAATGAGATCTATTAGTTGTATGGATTTTTGGTGTATGACAGGCTGAAACTTTGTTAGTGAATTGGTTAAGATCAAAAGTCATGATTGCAATATATAGAATCAATAATCTAAGAAGGATTATCAAGAGTGGCAGATAGAGGGGGCGTAGAGATACAACCTGCACAGGATAAAATTTGAGTGACAATTGGCTCAAGATCTTCAGTAAATAGAGTAGAAGATGGCGTACCTGAGTCAGATGTTGGTGGTGCAATCTCGGGGATGGCCGCTGTTCAAATTGAGAAGAAATGCTAATTCTGGGAGAAATGCTTTTTCTTATGACAATTATATTTTGAGTTACCTTTTGTATGGCAGTATCGACATATATTTGGATCATACGATTGTTGATTATCTGATTCCAAGTTTTTATGTGAACACTTATTTTGGGAGTTTAAGAGGGGACGGCAAGAACAGTCTCCATATTGAGGGACCCCTTGGTGTAAAGATGCATTTCTTTAGAATTAAGCTTAACAACTGCATTATCAAGTGAATGGCAAGGATGCCTATGGAATAGAAACGCCCTAGTAGATTTAAGTTTGTCACAAGGAGCCATAAGAATTTGAGTAAGGCAAAGTCTATCCTAATAATTTACAAATTTCTTAAGCTCTATAGGAGACTTCTATTGCGGTTCAGTCAATACCAATTGATCCCATAAATAGCACATTTAGGAATAGAAATCACTGATTGAGAGCCCAAATTCTTGAGTTTTATTATATAGCTTATGCATTATCTGATATTGATGAGCAAACTCTGCAGAAGAGTAGCGTTATTGTAGAAAGTCTCATACATCTTTGACAACTTTAAATCAGCCAAATAGCATATTAATATATAGAATAGATGTATTAACAAATCATGTAATAATTTTATGGTCAATGCTACCCTAATCTCCAACACGATCAGCAAAAGCCAACTCTATTTTAAAAGCCTCATGTCGTGGTGGCTTGTGTTCTCTTATGATAAATCATCATAATTTTTGTCCTTTCAAAAAAGTACATATTGAGTGAGTCCAATGATAACAATTAGAACCATTGAAAATAATTTGAATAGGTTGAGATACATGGTTTTGTGGTAAGACCATGGGGATTGAGATATCAAATTAATGATATGAATATTAAGTGGGAGACCCGAACGGCAGTGATGGGCCGCAAAATAGTAGCTGAGCCTGGAGGAATAGTGACTGGCACAGCTAAACAGTGTTGGGCTGCACAGTTCGGTGCTGCTGGGCCGCGTTCAGGATCAAAACGTAGCGTTTTGATTATTTCAGAGATTGAACGCAGCATTTTGGGCAAGGCAAAAGGCGCGCCCTGAGCTCTGTTGAAGCGATGAGTTTTACGAGATATGACCACCAAATGTTGCGTCGTCGTCTTCAAAGCAAAAGTTAGTGTTAATGCCGGTATGACAGATGATGAATGGTGAAAGGTGATTTGTAACACCAGTGCGGAGAGCAGTGTGCGGGATGGGTTTGGATAGTTGTCTGGATCCGCCGAGGATGAAGCTAACACAAGGATGGGACTGAACAGTCGTCTGGAGCCAAGATGAGACTAAACGGTTGTCTACAGCAGCGTGGTTCAAACGCCGGTGGAGATGCAGAACTGGACCGTCGCTAACGAAACACGAGAAGCAGAACCTGGACCCTTCGGAATACGAGAAGCAGAAAATCGAAGAGACGCAGAGGAGGTAGGCTGGTGTTGTAGTATTGGAGAATTCGGTAACGCGATGCCGGAGAAGAGACACAGTGAAGTGAGAAGATTCGTTAGCCTGTCTCTGATAGCAAGATAAAAACTGAAGAATAATATAATGTTGACACAATATGAATGAGTATTTATATATTTCACCTTACGAGTACTTATAATGTGAGGCCTTTCATATAAAGTGGCCAGTATAAGACTTACATAAAAAACTATAATTATAAAGAT
>JAODPA010146339.1:19529-42296 GCA_025585075.1 Nepenthes mirabilis
ATATTACAATATATATGATTACTATATTTAGCAAAAGCGAAGACCAACCCAGGTGATCAAAGAAATCTAAGAAGCTTCCACCGACGGCCGGAGAAGAAGGCGATGGACCGAGAGACAAAGAGCGAACCTTCAAGTAGCAAATCACCTCTCAAACAGACGATGAGATCCAAAACCAATGACGCCAGACGAAAACCACAAAGATCTAAAACCAAGAAGTTCAAGAAAATTTGAACCGAAACCAAAACAGGCAAAGGTTCAGATATATGTCCCTGTTACCATGAAAATTTTGATTTGAATTTGAATGTCTCACCTTCTGAGGATGACTTCAGTTAAACAGACAATATTTTCCCTATTTGCAAGGCTAAGAATCAGCGAATCAAAATGGATAAGGAAAGTACTTTTAGGCAACTATTAACAATATTTGTACAATGTATGTATTAATGTTGTCATGGCTCTCAATATCAACTTCAAAGGGCCCTTAATGCACATTTTAGGTTTCCATACACAAGTTTTGCACCCTATTAAAAAGCGATTGCTTGATGAATCTATATAAGATATCATATCCTTCCTCAGACCCCAAAACTGTAATTTAAACAGTTCTGACAACTGTATCTCATTATCACTCATTAACTGGTGCATTCTTCAACCACCTTCAGTTCACAGGATTTCTGATGTCTTGGTTACAGAGGTTACAGTGCAAAGAAGGAATCATACAAAATGTGCACTCTCCAGGGACCTGATCACTAAAGGATGTACTTCTGTAACCATAAGCTCTTGGAGTTCTTGTTAGGGTTCAACATCCGGATATGCCCGATCCGATATAGCGGAACAAATCTGAACTCCTGCCGGCCATCAATCACCAAATTTGTGAGTGCAAAAAATAAATAATATACAATAATTTTTAATGTGGAAAATCCTTTTCAACCAAGGAAAAAATCACGGAACGGATTCCGAACAAATCCACTATAAATAATATCGGTCACAAGAACCTCTTTCAAAATCCTTTCACTCTTAACCCGAGTGAAGAATGGTTGAATACAACTCCCTCTCAATATACCTGGCAACCTACAAGAGGAATACAACGAGAAAACGAGTAACCAAACGAAATATAAGTTTTCAAAAATTGCCTACAAAACGACGTACTCGACTTTGGCGAAGCATGGAACTCAAATTGAACTTCAACCAGATACTGAACCTCTTCTTTTTCTCTCTTCTTCTCTCATCTCTCTATGTGCAGGGCCCCTTGTAAAGAAAGATTTCAGAATTGTAAGCCTAAAATCGTGTTTGCGTGATTTTACAAACCCCGGGCGCACTCAAGCGCCCGACAAGCACCATTCGAGTGCCAAGCCACTGTAAGCAGTGCTCTAGTGCCAATCAAACACAGAACAGGTGCCCACCTTTTGGAATTTTTGCCTCTTCACTGCTTAAGTGAGCCTCAAGCACCCGACTTGATTTTGCCTCTTGGCCCTTCGCCACGCGTGCGAACGCTACAATCCTCGCACGAGCCTTGTACAAACCTCCTATGACTTTTCGTTTGTTGAGCTACTTACAAGAGAGTAACCAAAACCCAACAGTTCATTATAGGGAGCATCTAATTAATGAAGAATCGGTGTTCATTGTGATTAATGAACCTTGATCACCATTGTTCCAGAATCCAGTATTTGCAACACTGAATCGCAACAAGACTTTCATCATCCCATGCACAATGTAGTAGTACAGTTCGAATAAGACTTGCCTATCCTAGTCAATTCATCTAATTCTTTACACCTAGATTGCGATGCTTTCCAAGTTCTAGAGTAGTGTCCCGGTCATTCCATTTTGTTTGAATAGCTTACTTGTGCTGTGTCCTACATTCTTACTCATCAGTTGAATAGTTAAAATGCTATATGGTGAATGTTTTGTTGAAAAAGTTGGGAGCTTCCACCAACTCAATGTACGAGACTGATTCTAAGATGTGAGTAAACTTTGAAAAGCCAGCCAGCCGTAAACTTGCCTTCATGAAGTTGATATCGCTTTAAAAGACAAAGTTGATACAGCATATCTTCAAATGATTGAACAAACAGATTTAGGACTGATAGATGGAAATATTCTGTATTGGTATGATATTCATAATCAACTTAATACAACCTTCGAGGCAAAGTTCTGTTCGGATGTAGCATTCTGCAGCTGCAGATTTGTTCCTCACATTCAACTGTAAAAATAAATGCAACACACGAAGATAAAAATTTACCCACAGAATCAGATGATCTCATCAATTAAGGGTAAAAGATAGCAAAAAAAAAAGATTCATCCATCCAGAGAAAGGGCACTTAATTGGCATCATAGAAGTGGTACTCATCATTGTTGTGCTTAGCTGTTGCCGAAGAGAAATATGCTCCACACACTGTTCTACTCTATACTCAGGATACATGCTCAACATCATAACCAACTAGAAAGATTTGTATTTTCATTAGGATATTCACATTGAAAGTAAGAACATGTTTTTGCCTCTTAAGCCAAAGGGGAAATTCTTGAAGACATGCTGCAGTAGCAAAAGAGGACAAGTATTTATTAGCTGAAGGGATTGAACAAAAACTACTATTATTATGAATATATTCACATGAACCAAGTAAGTGTAGTACTAGCAGATGATGATCAGGTCATCGTGGTTAACCTTGTAGAGGATATTGAGCATATCATATATCTCAGCAGCACAATCATTCTCAGACAATAGTTACTAACATCAAATGAAATCTCTCACTTACCCCCACCCACAACCCCAAGAAAAAAAAAAAAAAAAATCAAGGATTTAATGAGTAGATTTACCAAGTTGTTCGCATGATTCACTAGAAAACTAAATAAAAATTGAAAATGCACTTTCTCAGATCAGGCATGACAGCATTAATTAAGAAGGAATTTGAAGGGGCTATTCAAAATATAGACAACGAGGGTAACCAGGAGAGACAAGACTTTTTATACCAGATTACATCATGTAAATCACTGTCTCAGCCCTGGTAAAATTATAAGGTGATGAATGACGATTTTTTCCTTTAAAAGTAAATGTTTCAAAGTCATCTAGCAATTATTTGGAATTGGTTTTTCTTCTTTTGTAATTAGCACCAGAAACGTAAGCTTCTTTCCACAATTAAAATGATTGCTCCCAAAAGGGCATTCCTATTTGCTGACTTTTCTAGGTGACAAGATTTAAATGCCCAACATAGTCAACCTCGCAAGTCATTCATGATAAAGGACAAAGTATGGACTCTCAGAAATAAACATATTTAGATGACCTCAAAACAAAAACAAAAACAAAATGTTTTAAGTCCCATTAAGTAGGTTCAACAATATGAATTTCTTTTTGTTATTCTACTCAATTTAATATAATATTTTTTTAAAAGTATAAATTATTTGAAGTTCACCTTATATACATCAGTTGACTCAAGCCCCTCAATGTTTTTGATACAACCTGATATTAAACTTGAGATGCTTAGCACTAGTACAGTCATCAACAGATGCTTTCTCAACAGATTTGGCACACAATACAGTTAATAAGCGATTCTCATGTTCAACTCACACGATAAAATCAGATATCGAAGTGGACATAATACTCACAGAAGCTAGTTCAAGAGTAGAGCAATGTAGATTATTCCCGTGTTTCACAACCTAATTGTCATTTCATTGGCATTTATACAGTCAGCAGAAATCTTGGGTATACGTTCGAACATAGAATTAGCTGCTTCTATCACAACCTGAATGAACGGGCTGGGAAGCTTTCCTTGCACATCTTTCTGAGGAATGCCGAAGTAAAACCCTTGTCTGCTTTTGAAATGAAGTTTTAAATTTGGTAGATTGAAATCTTCACGATTCTTGTTGGCAAGGTTATGTATAGCTGCCAAGTAATGGCTCAGAACAAGTTAGCAAGTAGTTTTCATACCTCCACACATACCAGAAATTTTCTGCACGAAAGGCTAGTGAAACACCTTCGCTGGTATCACAAAATGTCCTCCTTGCAATGTCAAGAAGTCCATCTATTCCAGCCTTGACAGCAAAGCACTGCTGTGTTCGAGCGACAAAAGGAACCCGTGCATGGACAACGTCCTCATCAATGACGTCTCCAATTCTGAAAGGCAATAAGCTATTTCAGCGAAGGATAAAGTACTCCAGAAAATCCAATGTTATATGAACTTAAGTGAAAACATACAAGTGATTGATGAATGGATGATTGCAATATCAAAAACATGTAGATTGTACTGGAACAAGCGTTAAATTTGAAATTAGTCAATAAGCAGCTTTTATTATGCTTCTAGGTCAGTTTTCCACATGTCATGATACTAAAGAGGCTGTGAGGATAGGATTCGGGATTTCGGTCCTCTAAAGAAATTTTCGTGTGTATCAACTATTAATTCTACAAGTTGTCTTTTAAATGCCTAAGATTATTTTGAAAGAACATAAAATAAGATAGCACACAGATAACCCACAAGGCTTCCTATGTCTCTGTCTTGTGTTAAGTCTCCAGCAGCTAGCTCAACATTGTTGAGCCATATTATCAACCCAAATAAATTTTAGATTGACATACTATTTTATATACTATAATAAAAGATTTGTATTTTCACTAATAATAACCATTCTTGTTAGAGAAGAGTACCGAAGAAAAATTATTCTCATCAAAAAGTTTCTAACTTTTCAATGTAGAATATCTTTTGTATTTAACTATAACTATAACCCTAATAATCATATGAAGAAAAAGTTACTTTGGGCTTAGATTTTATAATTTTCCTTCAATTTCTTCTCCGAAGCCACAATTCTAGAATCAAATTGACTGATCCATTTGCAGAAGGGAGCATGCTTACCTTTCTCTTATGGAGGCATATTTTTTATTTTCACAGATGGAGTTGTAGATGTTTGCAAGAAGGAAACTTTTGGCATCTCTTAATACCTAAAATGAGCAAAAGATCTCAAGGGCTTCAAGTCATGCCAAATGCTGTGAAAAAAACTATCCAACATGTAAGAAAGCAAAATAATTTACCTTGGAAAGTAGAGGCAATGCATCTAAAGCAGTTTTCAGAAGAATAATACTCGATATCAATATTTGGCTCCCTTTTGCACAGTCAACATGCAACATATCGTTCGTCACTTTCTTTGGCTTGTAGCAGAAATGACAGAGTATCCTATCTGGATGAAGAATATTTCTTTTTTTGTTAGAAAAAAAAATACAGAAAATAGAAGAAATGCTAACATAGCTTTCTCATTAATCTCTCTCATTTCTTGTCAGCTTACCTGTTTCTTTAGGGAACTTGCGAAGAACCTGAGCAAGTCCAAAAAACAGTTGCTCGTTGCTCATTAGTTCATCCTAAAGGTAAGTAACAAATGAAGGATTATGTTAACAACAAAAGAATTAGATAACTATATCATGAAAATATTAAAGAAGAACGTTGGAGATGCAGACGATTGAAAACAGCTCTTATGAGTGGCATATAATAAAGAGCTGATCACAGCATAGTAGTTTCATCTTACAACAAAAAAAAATTCGTTGAATTATTATATTCCATTAGGAACACCTACTTAATAACCAGGTGGTTGATGCCAGCACTAAAAGACAGTGAAGTATAAGAATTGGATTTAGTTGAAAGCCCCTCACACCTGTTTGAGGATTAAATTGTTCGTGTCCAACCAATACTAAAAATCTGTAAAACAATTCACACTTCTTTAATGTGGCTTTGTGTTCAGACTATTAGTGCCACTTTCATAGGAAGGCTTCCCTTTTTTATTGTGTGTTTGCTGAGTTGGAACTCAAGGTGCATGAGAATGAGATCAAACCAGGGACGTCTCCATCCAAGGAATTGAAGTTTCAATAAAACCATATTGGACACCGAGTCACTGACCAGACAATCAAGACGAGCATTTATAGTCTGAATGTCTTTCAAAGGCTGCAAAAGATTGGCTCGGAGAAGTCTAGTCCTGAATAACAGCAAAACTCTAGTGTCATATCCGAGGTAAAGAAACAGAAAGCAGGAAGCCATACAAAACAACAGTAAATTGATTTCATTCTAGATGAGGCTGTTTTTGACATAGGAAATACTGTTTCCTCATATAAATTTCTAAATGTCTACTGTAACGAAATGTGCAACTACATTCTGGGCAATGAGTCTCGTTAGATATGACTTGTGCTGTCGGTGAACTGTTGGTGTAAATTTTTCAAGACAATGCTGATAGGAATTCTTATCTATACAACAGAATATCATCCAAATATTAACAAAAATTCATTTTAAGAAGCCTATAAGGAAGGAAAATTAATAGTAAAAATAACCAATTGACATCAGCTTCAAAACATACAGCAGCAGCAACCACAAAGTATATAATCAACGTACCCTCCAATGGTTCTGGTTGTCTTCAACATGTGGAAAAGACTTCTCTTTTTGTTGCTTGTGCCCAAAAGATTAGAATGCAATGGCTCAATAAGCTCCAAGTTTTTCACACTGATACCAAATTGAAGCAAGTAAGCACTTTCAATAATCAAGAAAGAAAATATATAAAAAGTGATCTTATTCAAGATAATGCCATACCAACCAATATTCTAGCAACAACTTCCTTTATTGTAGGATTGTGTACCTAGACTAATCTATACTGATGGTGCAAATGAGTATATGCCAAACATATGTAATGAGTCATTATTTTCCGGATCTTTTGTGATTTCTAACAAGCTGTAACAATAGACCTTTCTAAAAAAATAAATAAAATTTTAAAAACACCAAGTCACAAAGTCCAAAATATAAAGATCGTTAATAACAGTGCTACATCAATTAGATATATACTTGAACTTATTACTATTGTGCCACGTATCTAAAGAAGTATGTCTCCATGGGGTACTGCAGAAGGTACCTTGTAGCATCAATATTCACATGGTCAAATGATCCATTGAAGGTAACCTGAAAAGTTAGAATTGCATGGCTAAAACAAAAGTTTAAATACTGTCAACCAATAGATGTTGAAAAGTATACAAAACATACAATGGTTTGGAAGTGGGATGTTTGATAGGGAATCATAGCAACAAATCAAACCCAAAAGATTACACATACCGACAACGAATGGTTTGTAATGATGACTCCCCTCTCGGATTCTATCCTGCATAATCCAATTAAAAGCTTGTTATATGTGTGTTTGATGCGTGCTCCATGGCTGCTCATTGAGGATTAACGACGAATTGAAGGGGAAGGGGAGTTCTGGCAGAGAAGAAGAGAAAGAATGCAGAGAGAGAGAGGGAGAGAGAGAGAAAAACAAGGGAAGAGGTGAGGAAAAGGGAGGGAAGAGACAAGACACGAAGGATGATTCTTCTCTATTCCCTTTCTCTGCCAACACATCACCCATTTATACACCTCGGTAGTAAAACACCTCGGCCACTAAACAAGTAATTGCCTAACAAACTCATCAACGGGGAAGGGAGGGAAAAAAACCAACTGAACAGAGTAGTGCACGTGTAGGGAAAAACAAACACATCAGCACAATAACCGACAGTGCACGTGTGGAAAAGGGGACCACATTTAATCAGTTTATAAATTAAATATAATCGCATAACTTCCGCCGCAGTAATGGTTGGATAGTCGAGTGCTTTGCCGTGTTACTGCGAATTGTTGCCGGTGTCAGTTCGAGGAACCGTTGAGGAGCCCTGGAACCGTATCATTACCCACCTCATCACAAAAACCTTGTCCTCAAGGTAGCATGAGGAAACCCAAAATTCATGAAGTAACTTCTTCTCAAACCCCAGCCGGAAGTGAGAACATAAAAGGGCATATTCTGTTTCATTGGAAACACCCTCCAATTGACAACTAATTCCCATTATAACATATGTATAATGATCAGCAATTTTTGAATCAGGTTTATGAAAACGTGCTGCCAAATGCCTCTTTGTTAGGACTAAACCCACTGCATTTGCAACACCTTGATTAAGTGGACCCGTGATGACTTCCACCCCTGTTGTCTTCAAATCTCCCTCTTGTTCTCTATCATCACCAGCCAAATGAAGAAGAGCATGTTACAGCATACACCCAGGACTCGCTGCTAGAACAAATCAAGTTGCCTCTGGTTTGGCAAACGCACGCTGCATGGCATCATTTAGTTCAAGACCCAAAGCAGGGAGTCCATCCTTCATTGTGGTAGTCAGCAGTTGCAGCAGCTTTGTCTGATTAAATCGACATGGATCAATGAGATCAACGAGAACTTGGTCTCTCACTGCCATGAGATTCATTGGAGCTATAGCTTGCAGCATGTCAGCTAAGAAATGCATCACATACCACCGAGATTCAATGCATGATATGCTTAAGCTCTCCACCTCATATGCTATTGCTTCATCCAGCCTTCTTAAAGCATTGATTGGCATCCCAACACGAGCGTGAGTGGGGCTATTTGCTTCCATATGGAGAGGGATATTTATAGTTGCTGAATCGGTGCCCGCTATTAGTCTCATAGCCGAAAATATTTGTTGTTGTGAGGAAAAAACCCAGCTATAGTTAACTTCTGTTACTGATGCTGCTGGGGGTGGGCTGGTCCAAGGCCGTGTAGCTGGGCAAACAAGTGGAAGCATTAGAGATGCAATTTCAGCAGGACATCGCGGGCCTGGTGGACTTGGAGTTGGCACTGGAAATTATTGTGTATGATGCTGCTGCTGATCAGGGGGCCAAGGCAACTGTAACGTTCTATCCACCAAATTCCTTGGCATACAAATACAACAAAAATATGTTGTCCAATCCATCCCGGTACCAAATGTAATAGCCAAATTATCATGAGAAATCATTGGTCCTTGATGCTGTGACAGAAGTAGCTTCAACCATTTCCATGTCGAGGCATGGGCATTGCAGGGCTGGTCATAGGCTCTGGCCTCCTGCCACTAGGTAGCAAGTTTAAAACGGCAGCCACTATAACACCTATATCCTCAAGGTTAACGGCAGCAATAGCATACATCTGAAAAATATCACTCTATGTCACGTGAAGGAAAACTATGTATTGCAGTGCAGAAAGAGTAGGGTCTGTAGCAAGAGATAACAACGACACGTGAAGCTCATTTGCAACATCATAATTATCACGAGCAATTCTAAAGGACTGTGGGCCAATTGCAACTGCCACATCTTTTTCTGTTAGCTGCAATGATACAACCCTCCGGAACTTGCTTGCTGCTTCTGCGGTTGGAAATGTTTGCGGTTGTGATGAGGGTATAATGCAGAACAGAACGGCATCATCTCGGTAGAATAGAAGCATTTCGGCAGAACAGCAACAGCTCGGCAAAACAGAAGCATCTCGGCAATACAGAAGAATCTCGGCAGTTAGAAGCAAGTGCAATTTCGACTGTGCACGTGTTGGAAACTAACAGAAAATATATGAGAAGGATATATGAACGCCAAATCAGCAATTCAAACGTAAATTGAAATGTAGTCGGCAAGTCGGTCGGGTGGTTGTAAGGTCCGATTGCTCCGTCCGGGGCCTCTACCCAAACCACCGAAATTTTCCAAGAAGTGTCATCAAATAGTGTTGCTGTCTCCAGGTGTGCCCCTTTTGGAAAAACTTCATTATGAAGCCGAGGGATGATAGACAAATCAGCTGCAAGAGTGGCTAGCAATTTTGCCTGTCCAATTTTCAAGACATAGAGGTGAAATTGCCGGTTAATAAGACTTTGCTCGATGCCCCAATTTGATGCGCGCAGCGCTCGTAGTTGAAGAAAAAATGTTGTGTGCAGCGCAGCGCTCGAATTTGCAGATGGAAATAATCTCAGCTTGAGCTATAGTAGGACCTCGGTCCTTTGCTACCGCGCAACCGAGGTGTAAGGAACTGAGATAATGGAGCAGGACAACGCAGAGAGGAGAGAAGCCATTGTTGATTCTTCCCACACAAGCATGTTTGTCCACAAGAGTCCCGCATACTTTTCTCAGGAGTTGGAATAACAGAGGAAGTCACGGACGGCAATACTTGAGCAAGAGTCGGTTCTTTCGACTGCGGCGCCTCCTCATATCCACCGAGGCTAGCAAGGCTCGAAAATTTCACATTCTTCTTCCCTGACTCAGCCAAGTCAGCACCACCAGAGTCCTTCGTGGGTTTGGATGACAGAATTTGTTCGGAGGAGGAAGGGATTGCAAGTTGGGAAAAATGGAAGGGATTTCCTGTGTTCAATACCGCAGCAATCGGCTCGCCATCTAGCTCAACAACCGGCCAATCTGTGTGTTGCGGTATGGTCGTCTGCAACTCGTGAAACTCCTTCGACATTGAGGGTAAGCTAGGTCTTCGTTCAATGTTGTGGAGCGATAAGCTGAGCCCAGTGATGGATGAGCTGATTTCAGTGACGGACAACCGGATTTGTGCCGTCGTTGAGACCGCGGTGGATAGGGTGGCACTAAACCTGCCGGTAGCACGGCGGAGGGCCTTCATCTCGTTCGCCAATTCGGCGATGGCCCCTTCGAGAGCTCGTTCTTCGATCTCCTCTACTTTTGTCTCAATGAAAGCACCAAATGATGCGTGCTCCATGGCTACTCGTTGAGGATTGACGATAAATTGAAGGGGAAGGGGAGTTCTGGTAGAGGAGAAGGGAAAGAATGCAGAGAGAGAGGGAGAGAGAGAGAAAAACAAGGGAAGAGGTGAGGAAAAGGGAGGGAAGAGACAAGACACAAAGGATGATTCTTCTCTATTCCCTTTCTCTGCCAACACATCACCCATTTATACACCTCGGTAGTAAAACACCTCGGCCACTAAACAAGTAACCGCCTAACAAACTCATCAATGGGGAAGGGAGGGAAAAAAAACCAACTGAATAGAGTAGTGCGTGTGTAGGGAAAAACAAGCACATCAGCAAAACAACCGACAGTGCACGTGTGGAGAAGGGGACCACATTTAATAAGTTCATAAATTAAATATAATCGCATAACTTCCGCCGTGGTGATGGTTGGATAGTCGAGTGCTTTGCCGTGTTGCTGCGAATTGTTGCCGGTGTCAGTTCGAGGAACCGTTGAGGAGCCCCGAAACCATATCAGTGTGTGTGTGTGTGTAACAGTAGGTATAGATGAAAATTGTCTAACTCCATGGAGAAGAATGTTGTAACCAAGAACGAGACTCGTGGATTAAGGATAAGAAGCATAATCAGAAAAACACAAAAGAATGTCAAGTTACTAAATGACCAGAAAAATAAAATAAAATCTATAAGATTCATATCATGTAGAAGTAGATACCGAATGAATTAACTAATCAAGCTCCCGTTAGAAAAGGAACAAGCTGAAAAATGAACTTGCAATACTTTCCATTGATTTGTTATTTCGGGACAACACATATATCACATATCAACAATTCATCATAAAGACCAACAGAATTCAGAGAGAGAAATGCAAATATGAATGCTCGCATAAGTGCTGGATTTTGGGTAGTTTCATTGAGAGTCCCACACCCATTACACAGGTTGTCTTTCAGTTCTAGTGCAGACAAAGCTCTTTGCTACTACCCAAAAAGAAGTAGATGTCATGATTTCAACCGTAACTCCACTCTCATTCCATCAGCAGTACCTTTTGGGTTGTGAAAATGATTTTGTTTTTAGAGAGAAAGATCCTCATTGGGCTATATTTCAGCTTTGGTGCTCAATTTGTATAATTCTTGGGATAAATTTTCTTTTTCTTTCACCTATGATTTCATCATGGACAGCATAGATGATACTTATTTAGGCATGAGTTATGCTAAAGTACTAAAATCCTCTCTCAGCCATCTTACAAAGCAAGCGAGATAATTTTTTTCATGAAGCTTCACCCTAAAGTCGAGGCAACCCATTCCACTTGATGTACTCCTTCGTCAATAGATGTTTGCTTTAGGAAGTCACTTTAGGAAGAAGAACATCTTGCACCACATGTCACTTTCCAACAAGACAAAATGTCCTCTGATAGAGTTGCATATGCAACACATGGGAAAGGGAATGGCAGAGATATGCAAGCGGTATAATGTTACAACTGTAAGAAATATAGGTATACTACTGCTGACTGTGCAAGAAAAACTTGCAACTGTTGCAAGAAATTAGGGCGTATTCTCAAGGCATATCCTATTCATCTACAAATCGGCAAAATAATGCTTATCATTGGTTCCTTTTCTTTTGCAAGGTCTTCTACAATTAGAGGCAAACTTATTGTCACTCCAAAAATAGTACAACAAATATCTTAGCTGTCCTAGTCTTATAACTTCAAGGTAAAAGTACACTACCATATTTCTCTTAACTAGTTGATTCTAGTGCATCTAATCAGATAATTAGTTCCTCTGACTCCCTTTGGTAATGTTGAGACATATCATGGCTTTTCCGACATTCATATTGATGATGGTAGTTAGTTACATACTCACGCAATTGGCGATATTAATTCTTCAATCATTGATATGTTCATATTTTCTGAGCTTTTTGCTAATCTCAGTTCTATAAGACAATTAATTGATAACAACTGCAATTTTTTTTCCTCGTGATGGCTCTTGTGGGATTAGGTGATGGAAAATATATTCGTAAAGACATGTAGAGTTGAATGACTCTTTCTTCTATATTTTTCCTTTTCTCATTTTGTTTCATTAGCTTATAGTATTTTTATAAACAATATGAGTAAAGTATGGCACAAACGATTCAGTTATCTTAAGATTGTTGTTCAATGTCATTTATTGAATTAGTGTGTTAGGAAAGCAAGATTAATTTTGCACTAAGTTTTTTGATTGCTCCACATGCAAACTTGGAAAGAGTACATCTCTTTTGTTTTCTTTTCACCGAAATAGTTCCAAACAATGTTTTAAATTAATTCATAGTAATATATGGGATGTTGCTTTTGTTATATCTCATGTAAATTATAAATATTTTGTGACATTCATTAATAATTATAATAAGTATACCTGGATTTATTTTCTTCTTCCTAAATATGAGGTATTTTTTGTCTTCTAAATTTTTATGGTCTACACTAAAACTCAATTTTCTCTTATATTAAAATATTAAGGTCAAACTTTGGTGGCAAATGTATGTTTTATGAATTCCATAATTTCCTTTAACAAAAGGTGATCCTTTCCCAACATTCTCGTCCATGCACACCTCAGTAAAATGTTGTCGTTAAATGAGAAAGTCATCACCTTCTTGATGTTGTCCAGATGTCGTTACTTGGATTTTCTATTCCTTCCGAATTCTAGGTTAAAAATTTGTCTACAACAATTTTGTTTAATTAATTGATTACTCTCATATACCTTGAATTTTGGGACTCCCTATTATCACCTCTATCATCTGCATCTAAACTACCTTGATTTGCATACATTTGGTTGTATTTGGTTTGTCCATTTCCATTAGATGAACAATACAAACTTTCCTCTCATCAATCAAACATGCATTCATGGGGCATAGCATCTTGCACAAACAAAGGCTATATTTGCTACTATCCCTACACTAAAAAAATTTTGTATTTCCCAGCATATTAATTTCTTTAAAATCAGTCTTTCTCAACTTATATTAAATCATTGTCTGAGATACATCTTCATCAGTTCGATAATGAGACTTCTACTCCTAAACTATTCAAACTTGATCTCTATACTAAAAAATTTTATATTTCAGAACATATTGATTTCTTTGAAACCGATCTTTCTTAACTCATATTAAGTCACTGTCTGATATACATTTTCTTCAAACCTAAACTTGTGTCACAACAGTGATACCTAACTCTGACACTTTTTTAATCTAATTTGCCACTTGAATCAGTATCCAATGTTCCACCTTTGGGAGATACGTATGCTGACACTATTCTATAATGCTCTACTAAGGTCTCACAACTTCCACTTTCTCATTTCGTGCTATATTGACATCTATTCCTATTCCCCCATGGTATTTTAAAGCTATTAAATATGAATGTTGGCGTGAGGTAATGCAAGAAGAACTTCAGGCATAGTGTACAATGAAAGTTGTTTCTTGTCTTATTCATGTTAAGCCCATTGAATGCAAATGGATTTATTTGATAAAACTAGGATCCAACGGTACTCGGGACCGTCATAAGACATGATTGGTGGCCTTGGGTAACCGATAGGAATATAGGGTGGACTATGAGGAGGTTTCTACTCAAGTTGCAAACAATTATTACTATCCGAATAGTCATTTCCATTTCCGCTTAACCAGCATAATTGTTGAGGTCACTCCCGAGTGGCACTGTGTCCGCGGACTTTATTGGAGAAGCTAGACGAGGACACATGAATGGCGTCATGTCCGAGTGGCAGACATGGACGAGGACTATAGCCATACGGGCGTTGACTTGTTCTCTCATTAATGATCTGTGGCGGCAATTAATGCGGGCAGGCTAATGTCGCAATCTGATTGGAAGTTGGTGGCGGCTACAACTTCCAAGGCTCTGCAGACCTGCCAGGCGTGCGCCTGGCAGGCGGCATGCCCTGCCACCCTACTGCTAGGGTGGCCGGCTAGCCTCCCTAGGCTGTTCATACATTTATATATATATGTGGGAAAGATCATTCAATGAAAAGGTGTGGAGTTTGGTGAGCAGTGCTGTGCCTTTGTGAGCAGCCTTGAGCAAGCCTTGAAGAGAGCGGTGGGCAACTATTGTTAGAGTGAGAAACACCTTAGTGAGAGAGAGAGAGAAGTTGTACACTTGAGATTGTTTTCTTTCGTTTGAGCTTGTGTAGCTAACACTTGTAAACAATTCTTTCATAGTGCATTCTTTCGTGGTTTTTCCCTTACTGAAGGAAGGGTTTTCCACGTTAAATTCGTGTGTTCTCTCTCTCACTTTCTATCTCTACCTTTCTTGTCTGTCTGAGAGCTCTGCTCTGTGTTGCTGTCCGAGCGTTGTGTCCGCTCGGTCACCGTAACTTCCGTATTCTTGCGCCAACAATTGGTATCAGAGAACTTGGTTCGTTGAACAGTGATCTTATTGCTAGCTGCGATGGAGCCTGGAAGCAAAATGATTTGCTTGAACGGTTCAAACTTTGACACTTGGCAAAGCAAGATGTCAGACTTGCTTTTCGTAAAGTCCATGCATGATCCCGTTTTTGCCAAAGAAAAGCCGGCGGCAAAAACGGACGAGTAGTGGACATTGGAGCACAAGCAAGTGTGTGGCTTCATTCGGCAGTTCGTGGATGACAACGTGTACAATCACGTTCGCAGAGAAACGAATGCCAAGACTCTCTGGGAGAAGCTGGAAAAGCTCTTTGCCTCCAAATTCGGAAATAACAAAATTTATCACTTGATGAGGCTGATGCAAGTCCGGTACAAGGACGGGTCATCTGTCGCCGATCACCTGAATGAGTTTCAGGGCTGCGTGGACCAGCTGAATGGCGTGGGGATCAAGTTCGAGGATGAGGTCCTCGGACTCTGGTTGTTAGCAACCCTCCCAGACTCATGGGAGGTCATGAGGATCACCATTACCAATACAGCTCTTAACGGTGTGGTAACTTTAGAAATGGTCAAAGGAGCTGTACTGAACGAAGAAGTGCGACGGCGTTCTCAAGGCACGTCCACCTCTCAACACTCCGAGATCCTTGTTACGGAGTCCAGGGGAAGGAGTCGAGGACGTAGCTCAAAGTCTGAAGACGAAGGGCGGAGTAAGTCACGTTCTCGCTATCAAGATATGGAGTGCCACCATTGTGGCAATAAAGGCCACATCAAGAAATTCTGTTATAAGTGGAAGCGTGAAAACGCTGACAAGCAGCGGGGCGAGAAGAGACGTGGCGAGGAAGAATCCTCGGTCTCTGTCGTGACTGGAGAAGATCTCCTTTTGGCCTGTGAGTCCGGGGACTCAATGACCGTGGCTGAGCAGGCCTCGGACTGGGTAATGGATTATGGCGCTTCAATCCACGTTACCTCCAGAAGGGAGCTGTTCTCCACTTACACTCCCTGTGCCTCAGGAGTGTTAAAGATGGGTAATATGGAGACGTCTAAGTTCATTGGACGTGGTGACATCTCCTTACTGACAAACACTGGAGCCCTACTATTTTTGAGGGACGTCCGACACGTCCCCGATATTCGGATGAATATCATCTCAGCAGGACGGCTGGATGATGAAGGCTACTGCAGCGTCTTTTGTGACGGCAGCATCAAAATGACAAAGAGCTCCATGATTATTGCCCGAGGAGTAAAGGCGTCAGGCCTTTATCTATTGAAAGCCCAGGCTGAGGTGGCTGAGGTGAATGCCACAAGAAGTATGGAGTCCTCGGACCTGTGGCACAAGAGGCTCGGACACATGAGTGAGCGAGGCATGGGTCATCTGGCGAAAAAGGGTCTCATCCCAGAGATGGATGGAGACAGGCCAAGGACTTGCCCTCACTGCGTGGCAGGAAAGCAGCGCAGAGTCTCCTTTCAAGGAGATACTTCTTCCAGGAGGTCCGAGGTTTTGGAGCTCGTCCACACTGATGTGTGTGGGCCCCTCCCGGAGAGGTCATTTGGGGGAGCACAATATTTTATCTCATTCATTGACGATTGCTCGAGGAAGCTGTGGGTGTTCCCTTTGAAGACCAAAGATCAGGTTGCGGGAACCTTTGAGCAGTTTCATGTCCTCGTTGAGCAAGAGACCGGGAGGAGGCTAAAGGCCGTTCGGAGTGATAACGGCAGAGAGTATATTGGGACGTTTGATGCCTACTGCAGAGCTCACGGCATCAGACATCAGAAAACTCCACCCAAGACGCCACAGTTGAATGGTGTGGCAGAAAGGATGAATCGGACCCTGATGGAAATGGTCAGGTGCCTGCTGTCCGAGGCTAGGTTACCAGGATCATTTTGGGCCGAAGCACTGAGGACGGCCGCCCATGTGATCAACCGGTCACCCAGTAAGCCTCTGGACGGGGAAGTTTCAGAACGAATTTGGACCGGAAAGGAACCAGTGTACAGCCATCTTCGGACTTTCGGCTGCAAAGCCTTTGTTCATGTTCCAAGAGATGAGAGGACTAAGCTGGAGCCAAAGACAATGCAATGTGTCTTTCTGGGCTATGGCGAGGACGAATTTGGGTATAGGTTCTATGACCCAAAGGAAAAGAAGCTAGTTCGGTCCTGCGACGTGGTCTTTGTTGACGACGAGACCATCGAGGACATTGGGAAGGAGCAGAAGTCTCTTCCCACTACTTCCCGGACGGACAGAGTTGATACTGATGTTGTCCGTCCAGTGCCTTCTGAGTCCAATGTCGGCGATTCGGATGTGGCAGGCAACCAAGGTGAGACGGTTCCAACGTCCCAGGATCTGGTTGAAGATTTGGCCCCTCCACAGGCCGAGGGAGCCCCTGTGAGACGGTCGTCCAGGGAAAGACGTCCGTCTGTCCGCCTTCCAGCAAGTGAGTTTGTTCTCCTCACTGATGCTGGAGAACTAGAAGATTTCAATGAGGCCATGAGTAGAGCTCAAAATGATGAATGGTTTGAGGCTATGAAGGAAGAAATGGCCTCTCTTTATGAAAATCATACTTTTGAACTGGCTAAATTGCCAAAGGGGAAGAAGGCCCTGAAGAATAAATGGGTCTTCCGGCTGAAGGAGACTGAGGACACCAGCAAGCCAAGATACAAGGCACGGCTTGTGGTGAAAGGCTTTGATCAACGAAAGGGTGTTGACTTTGATGAGATTTTTGCACCAGTTGTGAAAATATCCTCGGTCCGTGTAGTACTCGGACTGGCAGCGGCTTTGGATTTAGAGGTTGAGCAACTGGATGTCCGGACAGCCTTCCTTCATGGTGATCTGGAGGAAGAGATCTACATGGAGCAACCTGAAGGATTCGCAGCAAAGGGGAAGGAAGGACTGGTCTGTCGTTTGAAGAAGAGCCTGTACGGTTTGAAGCAAGCTCCAAGGCAGTGGTACCGGAAGTTTGAGTCTGTCATGGTCGGACGCGGCTACCATAAGACTACTTCCGACCACTGTGTCTTTGTTCAGAGGTTCTCGGAAAACGAATTCGTCATCCTCCTTCTTTATGTGGATGATATGCTGGTTGTCGGACAGAATAGTGCTCGGATTCAGGAGCTAAAGGTGCAATTGGGACAGTCTTTTGCCATGAAAGACCTCGGTCCGGCGAAGCAGATTCTGGGGATTAGAATCTTTCGCGACCGAGGGGACAAGAAGCTCCGGCTGTCCCAGGAAGACTATGTTGAAAAGGTGCTTCAGCGGTTCAACATGGAAACCTCCAAGCCTGTCAGTACCCCCTTGGCCAACCACTTCAGGCTGAGCAAACAGCAGTGTCCGTCCTCGGACACTGAGAAGGCGCGTATGAGTAAGATTCCTTACTCCTCGGCCGTTGGCAGCCTGATGTATGCGGCTGTGTGTATGCGGCCGAACATTGCTCATGCGGTTGGCCTTGTGAGCAGATTTCTCTCAAACCCAGGGATGGAGCATTGGTCTACGGTAAAATGGATTTTCAGATACCTACGCGGGACCTGCAAGGTGGGTTTGATGTTTGGAGAAGAGAAGCCTCAGCTGATTGCATACACGGACGCAGACATGGCCGGGGACGTTGATTCTCGAAAATCAACGTTCGGATACTTGGTGAAGTTTGCAGGAGGGGCGATCTCCTGGCAGTCCAAGTTGCAGAAGTGTGTCGCTCTCTCGACTACAGAAGCAGAATTTATTGCCGTGACCGAGGCCTGTAAAGAAATGCTTTGGATGAAGAGGTTCGTCCAAGAATTGGGTCTAAGGCAAGAAACGTACGAGGTCCTTTGTGATAGTCAAAGTGCCATTTACTTATGTAAAAACTCCTCATTTCATTCAAGGTCAAAGCACATTGACGTGCGATATCATTGGGTGAGAGATATTTTTGATGATGGGCAACTATCAATTGGAAAGGTCCGCTCGGACGAAAATGGGTCAGACATGATGACCAAGGTTTTGCCAAAAGGGAAGCTGGAAGCTTGTTGTGACATTGCCGGTTTAACTAACTCCACTCGGTCGTGAGGGAAAGTTTGTAGGGGTCACTCCCGAGTGGCACTGTGTCCGCGGACTCTATTGGAGAAGCTAGACGAGGACACATGAATGGCGTCATGTCCGAGTGGCAGACATGGACGAGGACTATAGCCATGCGGGCATTGACTTGTTCTCTCATTAATGATCTGTGGCGGCAATTAATGCGAGCAGGCTAATGTCGCAATCTGATTGAAAGTTAGTGGCGGCTACAACTTCCAAGGCTCTGCAGACCTGCCAGGCGTGCGCCTGGCAGGCGGCATGCCCTGCCACCCTACTGCTAGGGTGGCCGGCTAGCCTCCCTGGGCTGTTCATACATTTATATATATATGTGGGAAAGATCATTCAATGAAAAGGTGTGGAGTTTGGTGAGTAGTGCTGTGCCTTTGTGAGCAGCCTTGAGCAAGCCTTGAAGAGAGCGGTGGGCAACTATTGTTAGAGTGAGAAACACCTTAGTGAGAGAGAGAGAGAAGTTGTACACTTGAGATTGTTTTCTTTCATTTGAGCTTGTGTAGCTAACACTTGTAAACAATTCTTTCATAGTGCATTCTTTCGTGGTTTTTTCCTTACTGAAGGAAGGGTTTTCCACGTTAAATTCGTGTGTTCTCTCTCTCACTTTCTATCTCTACCTTTCTTGTCCGTCCGAGAGCTCTGCTCTGTGTTGCTGTCCGAGCGTTGTGTCCGCTCGGTCACCGTAGCTTCCGTATTCTTGCGCTAACAATAATCACTTTATCAAATAGATGTCAAAAATGTCTTTCTCTGTAGCAATCTTAGAGAGGAAAGTTTCATGGTCCTCTTACTAGGATTGACATCCTCCTCATCTTCAAATATAGGTAAAATAAGCAATATATATATGTATGTATGTATATATGCATAAATGTATGTATATGTATGGATTGAAACTGGATCCCAAAGCATGGTTTTGAATAATCAAAATTGCGACTAATCCAGTGTATCATGAACGCACTAAGCAAATTGATTTCGACTGACACTGTGTTAGAGAGGCCCTAGATTCTCGTGTCATGTCTCTAACTCATATTTCAACAAGCCTTTAGACAAATGACATTTACAAAAGTTGTGACACATCAAAAGCATCAGTTTCTTATTAGAAAATTAATTCTTTTTGATAGACTAATATCAATTTGAGGAGAGATAATAGCAATGGCAGCCATATACCCCTTTATCACACCATAATCCTTTATGGAATAAGCCCAAAAAATATATTCTATTCATACATTTTTTATTTAGTGAGATATAATTGGATGATTTTCAACCATGTAATTAGGAGACATTTATTGTTACGAGTCCCATATAGAGGAGGCAGCTCCACAAACTGTTGCGAGCACAAGACGTTGGGGACCGAGCCTCCCCCCAAAAGGTGCACTCTAAGAGATATGGAGTTGCCTCCCCAATATGGGACTCGCAGCATTCCTCCCCCTTCAACAACTACAGACCTCGGCAGCTGCACTTCACAGTACTTCACTCGGCGGCTTTCACTCTGCGACGCTTCACTCCACCCCAGCGCACCGGCAACAGGTCAGCTCCTCTGCAAGTAGCTCTTTCCGGTCAGAATTTTCCGCAGATAGCCCTCTTCGGGTCGGGGTCGGTCTCAATAAAAACACCACTGTTGCAAGCACAAGCCGTTGGGACCCGATCCTCTCCCAAAAAGTGCACCCTGAGGGAGAAAAATCCCCTCCAATTTATAATACAGCTCTTGCAGAGTTGCCTCCTTGATGTGAGACTCATAACATTTATTTTATATAATGAGAGGAACCTTCTCAAGGCAAGGTATGCAATTCAATTCAAACCAAGCTTTGACAAAATTTACTTGGACCATGCTCTCTAGGTGTGATGTCATAGAGCTAAAGTTTGCTTCAAACCGTCAAAATGGATGGTAAGGATGGTGCAGGAAATTCTTGGTCAAAAGGGGGCTAAACAACTGGATGACACTTAGCCAAAACAGGCAATCAAGTGAATGCATCTATCAATTTCATTTGTTATGGCAGCATTAAGATCAAGCAATCTAACAACATCGATATAACAGAAATCTCATACATGTTTGACGTACCACTTAATAGTAGCAGCTGCTGCAGCCAAGCAAAGATAATATTGCTTGTAGTAAGTATCCAAACCAAGTGCAGATGGCTCCTTCGCAGACAAATTTTTAATCAAAACAGCTCCCTGGAACGTTGTCACAATGACATCGTCAAAAATAAAATGCATCAGAATCGATATGACCAGTTTCAATGGAACTTTGGGGTGCTAATTCAAGTAAAACCTTGGTGTCGTCAAAGCAACCGCGGGCCATTATAACCTGAAAAGGCAAGTCAGAGTTGTCTATTGAAAAACTGCATAAGCTACCGAGAAAAGATACCGCACAAGAATCAACAATGTGCAAAGGGAAAGGAGAGAGAGGAACAGGAGAGAGACAGTTCAAGATGTTGAGGAGCACTACCTTCTTGGTTGCAGAGTAATATCTGTCTACTAATAACGAGACTCCAACCATACCATCCGGTACCAACTTGCTCGGAGGTACAATGATCACAATCGGATCATAGAAATGTAGCAAAGTCTTTGTGTTCTGATAGGACCTGCTAGTTTCAATGTACTGAGAAAGATGAAGTGATGCTGATCTTAAGTCCAAAGCAGCAACTCCAACCTGTGAAAACAGTAAGAATCGAATTTACAACTCTAGATTTTAGAAATTTTCAGCTGTATTCTAATCTGCAACCATCATAAAGTTGGCTGAAACTCTGATATCAATAAGCATGATTATCAGGCATATTTTTTGCTACTGCACCCACCGTTGATTGCATCGTAAGTTGCTGTAGAACAACAGTAATGTCACATATGGCTGTCCAAACATTTTTAGTTGAATTTAGATGAAGGAGTGAGAATAACAAATTATCTTTCACTTCAATACGATGCCATCTAGTACTATGATTAGGATACGAGATAACAACATATTCCTTCATTCCCATACGTGCGATCAGGTAATCTTAAAATAGCATTAAGCATTGTGTGAGACGCTATTCAGTATTTCAGCGTAATTGACAGAAAAAAACGGGGATTAAAGGAGCTCTAGGTACATTATTTAAATCCTTCAAGGTTGTAAAACCAATCAAATTGACATAGCTATGCTAGCCTGACTCGTGTTGATGAAACGTCTGGCTTCCAGTATATTGTAAAATATTTAGTGTCATTTATTCTTTGATTAAAGAATACGACTCCTAAAAATAGTTAACAGCAGGCAAACTACCATTGAGAACATACATAAAAATCGTAAAATTCGAAACCAAGTTTTCAACTGGAGGTTCAACAAACGTGAATTGAAAATCACAACTTTATCTTCTGCTTAATAGTTTGAATCAGGTATATGGCGGCGAATATGACAGCCCTCATACTACTATCACCGGACAAATAGACGAACGCTAGTCTTTGAATACTTGGTAGCTAATAGTTGATCGAGAAGACATAAAGAGTCCGAACTGTGTCATTGTAGCTACAAATATGCGCTAACACATAAGTTGACAGAAGATCGAGCACCACGATCACGAAGAAGAAATGCAAACGACTGAGATAGATTTGATCATGAAATCTTGGAATTTGCCGGACAAGAGGAGGGCGGGGAAGAGAGAGATGGACCTCTTTTGCTCTGTTCTCAATCATACCGATGACAAAACTTGATTTCTCTCCTCCGTCGTCTTCCATTGTCTTCTTTCTGTGAATAGCGCAGCGGGAACACTTTCCCAGGTTTTTGAAATGCGCGCGGGAGTTGGGAGTCTGTGAGTCGACCTGCTGTTCTCAAATTTTCTCAATTTCTGTATTTAAATTTTAATTTTTATTCTCGAACTATTTTTAATATTAGCTTTAAAGAAGATAATTTTTAAATGTAATT
>JAODPA010146350.1:3834-13853 GCA_025585075.1 Nepenthes mirabilis
GGTTTCATGGGTGGGGGTAGTTCATGCCAATTGAGTTCTTTGACATATGTTTCTGTATGAGATGTATTCAACAATTCATTTTTAGAAGCTTGGTTTGAGGCCAATAAGTGAAAAAATAGAAATATTATTATGTAAAAAAATTCGTGTTATACTTTAGACCATATTGATGATGATGACACGGAAGAAGGCGGGATTGCTCCAAAATTGGCCTGCTCATGGGAAGGAAGTGACCGAGATTATGAGTATGGAGAGGTACAGTATTAAGTATTATGTTACAGTTTTTTGCCTGATCTTGATGGTTTTGTATGGTTGGCTGACATTATGTTGTGGAAGTTATGGTGTTGCTTATTTTCATCATATCGCTGATGATGTGTATAAGAAAGCAATTTGAGAGGGGTGAGAAGGGAAAATGAAAAGTCACGGATGCAGAGTAAGAGAGACAACAGGAAAAGTAATAAGGAGAAAAGAGAAGAGACCAGAGAAACAAGCAAGCAGAGAAGAACAAAAAAAAGAAGATTTGGAGAGAAGAAAAAGAAGGTGCCATGTGAAGGAAAAGAAAAGGGAGGAAACCTGAAGGAGGAAATGAAAGAAAATATGACAGAGGGAAAAAGAGAGTAAAATTTAAGAGGTTTGGAATTTTATGATGCTAGTGGAGTTGGTATTTTGAATAAGTAGACATTCAGACGTTTTTATTCCTTTCATATTTTGATTGTATAATTTTGAAGGCATGCTTATTGATTGTCTTAGACATTATTTGCACCCTAAACAATATGCTATGTAGTTATGGACATGAGCCTTGTGTGCAATAGCCATATATTCATAACATGAGATCTTTCGGACCGCATTTGGTGCACATGAATCTTTTGGGGCATATACCAAATCTCTGCTCTTGGGGAGCCTCTTTGTGCATATGCATGACCATGATATATGGCATGATATGATTTCAGCCTGTGCATATGAATACGATATGGTATGATTCGACTATATGTATTTGAGTTACGATGCAGATGCTTGGCTCAATGTTCATTCTGAAAGATAGTGCAAATATTATTTTATCTATTATCCATTATATAACTATTTGACTTATCTTAAATGCTTAGAAGAAAATTTGTAAACTTATTTTTAATTTACTTAAGTATCTTACTCTTTTCATTGAATTATTGGGGAAGAAAGATTATCATTGAAATCACCCATTTTAGGTTGCATATGGAACCATGACAAGCATTATTTATTTTATCGGCCCATGTACTCAGATGCAAATAGACCTCTTTTCTTTTATTTAGCAAGAAATTGGCCTCACTGTTAGAAGGTGATAGAATTGTCTATGTTCACTCCCTGGCACAATTTAAATATTTTTACCCCCATTATTTTCTTTGATAAGTAAATATTATTTGATTTAGTGGGATATATTACGTTATATTTATACATACGCTGACATACATGATGGGTATAGTGTAAAATTAATGCTTTGGAAAAGTAAAGATTGTTTTAGAAAATTGCACAGCTAATATGAATTCTAGATATGTAATTATTGGTACTTTAAGTAAATGGATTGAATTATTTCATATTGGCATTGGAGCTTCTGATGTAATTTGGACTCGCAGCATGCCACAGACTGACCTAAGTTGTTTGGGTCAGGGCATGATATTACCCCTATGGTAGTTGTGAATTATTTCTTTCTTAGTCTACCTCACACGTGTAAGAAGTTGTGTTTCTCATAATGCATGTAACCTCCGCCATATCTTATTGGATGAACTCAGTTTATGTGTGTACAGCTTCTTTGCAGATTTTTTAGTATCCTGCACGTGAATAATCCAGAGCTTGCTGGAGAACGACAACTGACAGTTCTGAGGCCGCCACAAGTCCTGCGAGAAGGAACAAGGACAATCTTTGCTAATTTCATGGATCTTTGTAAGACGTATGGCTGTTTACAGTGTTGCTATCTTAATTTTAGTTGCCGAGGTCCAAAATTCTACATATATTTTGATTTCTTAATCTGCATCATGTACATCATAAGCATTCTTGATTCATCAATTTGTGTAATTTCAAAATTAAATATTCATTTTCATGTTTGGTGTGCTGCATGTAAACTGTGTTAGTTCTAGATTTTGACATGCCTTATGCCTTTCTTCCTCTCTACTGCCTAGAGCAGAGTAGGGATTTTGAAAATTTCTCTCGTCTCAACTCTTCTGAAACATGATGTTTATTTGAGTCAACATAAGCCATTTTGAATGTATATATGCATAATCAAACACCATCTGTTGTATAGAAATTTTTTTCTGCAGCATATTGCACAAGCAATGCAGAATCTGCCTATTGGTGATTGTCTGATGCGGACATCGAAGACAAATATTCATTTTTATTTGCCTTCTAAATATGAAGATTCACTTTTTGTCTTCCAAATTAGTTGTGATTTTATTTTATTTATTTGTCTTCCAAATATTCTTATTTTTAGTAATAGATAATTTGTTACCAAATTATCGTAGGCCTATTATTTTAGGAAGTTATTTGATTATGATTTATTTTTAATTTTAGGAAGTTATTTGTTTCCAATTTTCTTAGATAGCGGGTTCTTTATATAAGACCGCCATTTCTATTGTTTAAGATGATTGATGATTGATGAATGAATGAGTATTTGAGTTGCAATTGAGCAATTGTGCTTCCCTTTCTCTCTCCCCCTTTGGTTTGATCCCTTTCTTGTCCCTACCCCTCTAGTCTAACTTCTTGTCCCTACCCCTCTATTCTTCTTCTCTCTACCTTCACCCCCCTCCCTACATCATTGTCACTCACTGAACATGAGCTGATTGACATTGTTCATATTTCCTTGCTGCTTAAATGATGTTTAGAGGCTAAAGAGGCTTTTATAATGCCGGGAACACTAATGTCTGTAAGCCGGGAAGATGGCCATCTTTCTTTTTATCACTGACTTCCCTATTGCTTGCCACTGCAAGCAAATGGGTACTTTTTTCTCACCCTTGGTTCTAGGAAAAAGTAAAAAAGAGTGTCATGTATGTGTGTTAATGATTTACATTTCCTTGTGTTGTATAAATTTTCATAATTGAGTTGCATAGCCAAAAATTAACTGCTTCTTATAGTAGAGACTTGTAAGTATGAGTTTTGTGCAAGTGGAGATGTAATGTGTGATATCCTCCTGCTTTTTCAGGATGCATAGGCAGCCAAAGGACGTTATGGCTTTCATGCTGTCTAAATTGAGGACAAATGGATCCCTGGATGGGCAACTGAGATTAGTTTTTAAGCAGAGGTTTGCTCCTACTGATTTGGAAGAGATTTTGGGAAGATACATCGGTGAGTTATTTGTCTGAACAGTCAATAAACAATAAGTGCCTTATAAATGTGGTTCATCAGTTGAAAAAATTGGCTTCAACAATGGATGCATGCTAACTTGTTTGCAGATGAATATGTCGTATGCAATGTCTGTAGAAGTCCCGATACAACTCTCTCAAAAGAAAACCTTCATTTTGTCCTCAGCTGTGAGCAGGTAGAGTTGTGATTATTTAGACATTGTAAAGCATAACAATTTCCAATATAATGGCATCAAAAAATAATCTCATGACTATGGAACTTTAGAAAGTTATAATATCTCATCTTTTCATGATATCTAGAGTGTAACCAATGGCTAACCTCCTATCATTTATTGCTAAATGAACTGATACATATTAATACCCTCTTGTTTGGATGTACAAATATTTTGAGGGGAAAAATAGATAATTTATCTCCAAATTACAAGTCTTGGTCAAAGTTTTCTTTTCAAACAAATTTTCCAAGTGAAAAGAAATAGTTTTTATCCAATTAGGGAAGGAAAGCTGTTACTAATTTGTAGAACCGAATACAAAGTGGCCATGTATCATAATTAAAGTTAAAAGAAGGATGGTTTACCATAAAGGAACCCACAAAAATCAAATGGATGAGGTCATCATTCGTGTTGCTCTTTGTTTTAATGGTTTTGCTGATTACATGCAAATTAAAAAATGTCGTCATAATTTACATGTCTGTAGTGTGGTTCTGAACGATTTGTTGCTCCCATTATGTGCGGTTATGATGCTCAAATGGAGTGGAGGAAGAGCAGGAAATGATTGGGTGCAGTTTACTAATCAAGTTTCATGAGTAAATCTGAGGTTCTGCTTTCAATTTTATACCTTGAGCCACAAAATGCTTTTTATGTTCTCTTTGTTAGTGTACTCTGACTTCCATCAATAGAAAATGACAAATCTTTTGAGAGCAAATTGAGAAAAATGACATTCTTTTGGGAGCAAAATGTCAAGCATTCTCTTGTTCCATCTGTCCTATGGAAATGCAAAAAATTGGAATCTCTAGTCTTTTATATTATGCAGTCCACCGCATTGGACGTAAAAAAAGAGAATAAAGGAGATTTGTGTCCTAAATTTATCATTGAGCATTGTAATATCTCCCATCAATCTAATTTCTAAGTCGTGTGTGTTGTTTATGAGCACGTGTTCATGCTTATTGAAGCATCTACCTTAGATTCCAAGGGTTTATTGTGTTTGACATAAGATACTGCCAATGATACGTGGATGATGGTTGTCATATTTGTAGCGGATTGTAAATATATGAAGCTCATACATGGAGAATTAGTAACAAAGTGAATGATGATATCATTGAGCAGCTACTTATGGCGTATGGGTTGGTCTAGGTTGTAGCTCTCAAGAAAACCTCTGGGATGTTACAAAAATTTTTATAAAAATCCGTTGTTGAGGAAGACTATTTTCTGTTGGGGTGCAGTACACAGATCATGCTAGTAAGCTAGTGCTATGTTTCTATTGCATAAAATGCACTGCTTGAAAGACTTAAACAAGCAAAACATGTTTTTTTTTCTTTTTTCCACACTCAAATTGATATCTATCATGTGTTAACCCCAAATTATAAACGGAATCCTTACTGATTAGTTTAAAAACTATCTAAACAAATGGTGTGGATAATATTATTACTTTATGAGATTGTTGAATGGATTTCAGCTTAGTTGGTATTAACACAACTAAACAGTGACATGAGATTGGGGACATCAATTAGGTTGGGATCATACTGACTGGTTTGTGTTACAATCAAGTAGAAATTATTTTAATCTTTTGCTGAAATGCATGTTAGTTGATTTATTCTTAATATGGGTCAAATCTGAGATCATATTCAATGACATTATCATCGTTATCTTTCACAAACTATGGGCTTCGTTTTATTGCTTTATAAGTAAATGTTGAAAAATGTTTCAGACTTTCTCTATACTGGAAAATATTGTAGAGGTGGAGTTACTTTGTTTTGGTGTTTCATAAGAGAGGCTTTGCTGTCTGTGGAGAATGAGGTTGAAAGACAGTTGCCCAGATGACACACTTAGCTTCGACATTGATGTCTCTGCTAGTAAGTATTCTGATGCAGGTCTTTGATCAAACCATTAATGTCAATACTGCTATTCATAAAATTTTTATTTCACGGACAACGGTGATGCCCATCATCAATTCTATTGGTCATGCATATAAGATCACATGGATGATGCAGAGAAAACACTTGGGATGCCTGTTGTGTTTGGTGTATTTTCACAAATATCAGCTCTATCATATTAAGAAGCCGTTAATGTTTTCTGATACTTTTGATAATGAAGATTTTATCAAGATAATTTAGATGACTATGATTATGAGATGGGTATAAGATATTTGAATATGTTATAATTTTAGTCATTTAAGTTGTCATAATAAAATTTTCAAAAGAATAGAGCCTTAAGAGCCTCCCTTCATGGACATAATATACAGCACTGTCTGCAAAATCATCCTCAACTCTTAAAGGAGGTGGCGGCTCACTTCATTCCATTATGGGTAGCATACGTAGACTCCTACCTGTTTGTTGCCAATGCTGTTGAAAGATCCTGGAAGGCTCTGAAATTTACTGGGCAAAAATTACTGAGGCGGGAATAATCTAAATGACAATGATTTAACTCCTAGATTTCAAGGCATTAAAAAACTCGTCAGACTCTAGGTAGATAATTTCATTACTTATAAATTTCAACTTCTTGGGTAAGCTGCCGGAGCATCAGACCAGGCACTCAAAATAATTGACATTCCTCCATTGCCAAAGTGAAGAATCAACGTAACAATAAATGCCACAGAAAACAAACTTTAGTGCAGAAATTGATCATTTCCTCAATGAGGGATTCCATATTGAGCCATTAAGCACAAGTATATTTACATATTATATCCCAATGTATCAAGTCATCTCAATTTCTGATCATCTTCCTTCGTAGGTCTAAAGGAAGAATAAAAGAAAATTCTGATCTTTCACATGAATCCCCATTTTTCTTGGGTTAAATGTGGTTTTTTCAAATATTACAATATTTCAACATGGTGTATGACGTGGTACCGACAAAGAGAACCTTGCTCAGTTTGGTGTATGGAAATAAGGACCTGAAGCAATTTGTTAACAAAATATTCACATCAAATCTCTCCTGTTCCGACTGCATTTCCTCATCTGCATCAAAATCATGCAATTATTCCCATGATTTTGTTATTGGATAAGAAACTCATCATCTTATGACACAGCAGATGCAGGCGTTCTTCATACTCTGATAAGAGAAAAAATATTGATACAACCCATCAATACAACTCAAATCCAACAGGAAAATCTTAGCAAATGACATGATCACAGAACTATGATCGCTCACTATGAACTCATGCATCAGTTAGTGGTTTGTTAATGCTCAGGTATTTTCTATGATTTAGGTCAGAGACTGTTACTTCACTATACTAAAATGAAATGATCTTGGTTTACAAAGTTTATTACTAACTTGGGTTATCTTGACATGATTATAGAACTAGTTGTGGTTTGGATTAAAAGTATTACAAACAGAAACTTCCAGCCCATGGATAGAAACCTCAGCTATCGGTATCATTCATAATCATATTAACATCAAATATATTGAATAAAATATATATTTATTGGATATATAAAAAAAAGGATTTTTTAGAATTGAAAGCTGATAAGTAAATACCGACTAATATATTGAATATCAGTCGATATTTTTATCCATGTTTCAGCCATTACAATTTACCAGACTTGCAAGGCTGAAGTTTTTGCTGAACTTTGATTCAAGTGAAGCATCTCTGAATGTTCTCTCATTCTTATAGCACCTTCGAATACTTTCATATTAGTTCAGTACAAGTTTTTCTAGACATTCTATCCCTTTTATACTGTCCCTGACATCAATCAGATCACTTTTACTCGTTGATGCATCCTCGGACCTCCATTTTAGCTCCCCAAATCATTAAATTTTCTTCATACGAAGACTCCAACAAAAGAGAAAACAAAGGAAGCAAGTGATACTCACGTTATGCTAAAGGCAAAAACTATCTTGTCATTAAGCTGAGTTTTGACAGAACAGCAGCAGCTTGATCACCGCCAAGCAAGAAATATGGATGTCGAAGAGCAGCAGCAGCTGATAAACGCCCTCGTCTAAGGAACCCTCTTTCTGAGATGAGCTTTGTCGCCAAATCCCAACCCCTGCCTCCATCAAGATCCAAAATTCTTAAGTCCGGCCTTAATCGAGTGCTCACCCTCCATTGATTCAAGTCATATCGAAGAGTCTTTATTTCTCGATTGAAGTTTTTCAAGCCTGCTGTCGACCTTAGAGTTGGTATTGCCATTTGCAGGAGGACTATTCCAGCAGAATACATGTCAAATAGATCAGGACTATTTAGCTGCAAAAATAAGCAACAGCAACCAATTTTCATTATCACTTGGTATCATTTGCCAATACATATCGATATCAAATAGCTCAGATTCCAAAAAAACAACATCCTGGTAGTCACTGTATATTGACCTTTGTTTTTTGCTCAGGTGTTGAAAACTTAAATCAACACATTTTAATCAAGAACTCTAAATCTATATTTTTAGAGAAACATAAAACATAAATAAATTTTAAAGTTTTTGAAATTTTTTAATNTGTTACCGGTTCTCAAATTAGTAATTACCCGAACTGATTATATCTGTATATATATTCAAAAAGTAAAAAATTAAAAAAAAAATAATTTTATATAAATATCTTAGTTTATTATCTGTAGAAATATTTTACTTGCTAAATGATTACAATCATATTGACATTAATGGTTAATCAAGTGGATGAAAATTCACATGACATTTGAAATGATAAAGAAATTACAGTTGCATGAAACTTATGTCATCTGCATTTGGTTGCATAATTAGTATTCAAAGTTATAATTCATACATTAAGGTATTATAAGAATGTTTTAAAATATTGGATTAAATATGT
The DNA here is from genome assembly GCA_025585075.1 of Nepenthes mirabilis. Classification (NCBI taxonomy): domain Eukaryota; kingdom Viridiplantae; phylum Streptophyta; class Magnoliopsida; order Caryophyllales; family Nepenthaceae; genus Nepenthes; species Nepenthes mirabilis. The sequence goes on from JAODPA010146350.1 coordinate 12,125, forward strand.
TATATTCTTATAATCTTAGCGAAAATGTTATGATATTTAAAATTTGTTAGCTGGTGCACCTGAACTGGTAGTTGACTGTTTGTCACGTTAACTAGTTGAATTAGTTTGATTACAGTTCTGATTTCCATGGAACCGGTTTCACCAGTTTGGGTTCATGAAAAAGGGAAGGGAAATCGAACTAACCTGCCACAAAATAGGAGAAAGGAAAGCAGCAACAGGCTCGGGAGGAGGCACTGGTGTTTCCTTAGGAAGAACATACAACTCCGGAGGGCAATAATCCGGATCAAGCAATCCAAGATTAGGGAAATAGTTCTTCCCAATCCGAAGGTCAGTTGCTGCCCCAAAATCAATGATCTTGATCTTCCCCTTCTTTGTTACCACTAAATTTGCAGGCTTCACATCCCTGTGAACAATCCCAGTGTCATGGATTTTCTTCAACGAGGTAATGATTTGCCGCATGATTTGCTTAATGATCAGAGCATTGCGCCCAAGAGAGTCGAGTCCTTGCAAGACACGGCCAAACATGATTGGTTCCAAATTTAATGGGAAATTGCGATCCTTCATGTAATCACACAAGTCTCGGTCTCCCTGACAAGATAGATTCTTGGTTTAATATCATGGTTAAAATATCAGTAACAGTATCAATCGCGATTGTTTCGATATTGGCAATATTGGGTAAGACGTGTCAATATCGAATAATTCAGATGCAAGTATTTTTTTAATGAATCGAAAACTGAGGGTGAATATTGGCCGATATAAAGCAATATATTGCTAGTAATATCGCAAAGTTATCATGGTATGGACCCCTCGATACCTATACATCAACCAATATTTTATTCCCTACTCAGTACTGATTCACTTCCACAACTTTTAGCACTTAATTTCACACAAATACTTTCAGAGGAATAGAGAACGATTGAGCTATTCATGCTATTCAAAATGCTAAAAGAGTAAATGTGCTTTGTTTTTCACCTACGTATAGAAAGATACAGCAAGATTTGAAGTATTAACAATAGACTTGATCATGAACTTGGAGACCCACCTAGCCTGAGAAAAAAAGGGGTTGAACCATAAATATTCTGTTGTTGATGCAAGAAGTTATGAGATGTTCGCTACTATTAAGAAGGGCAAAGAGCTCCGTTTCAAAATGCAATGTCGAAACTATAAGAATGAGTTGAGTGTATCCAAAAATTTTACTACATGCTTTTTGATGGAAGGAGAGTCGAGATTTGAGTTGTCCTATGCATGACTAATATTGTTAAACTCAAACAGGGATCAAAACTGGAGATTGCACCAAGAATTAAGAACAAAAAAAGGTGATTTAAATTCCAGAGCATGAGTGTGCTTTTATTAGATAAGCATGTTGAATAAGGAACCAACAAAAGAAAAAAAAAAAAAAATAGAAGTTTCCCAAAAATCGATATCCATGGATATATATACCTCAAATTTCCAAACCAGCCATTTTCCACCTTTTATGAGTTGTGAATTTGTTTTATTTTCAACAAAGCTTCCCAGAAACTCAGCACAAGTTTCAGGAGCTGCTCTAGATAGCCTGTAATTAAACCACTCCTCAACATCACCACATTCCTGAGCCCCTTGAACTCCAAGCTTCATCTGTCAAAAAGCAATCATAATTTAGTAGCACGCTAGTAAATTTCCCATCAGATTCCATCACCCAAACCCAACAAATTTTGAAGAATCCTTAAAAATAATTTGAATTCGCACAAAA
>JAODPA010146361.1:0-15376 GCA_025585075.1 Nepenthes mirabilis
TACACATTTACATAAGAGTAATATTTTGGGCCCACATTATCATTTATGATATAAATAAGATCGTACGATTGCCGAAAAACCTTATCATATCTGAACGGTTTTATTAGATCAACAGGTTAATTGTGTTATTGAAACATTTATGCGAAATTGATTCTTTCATATCTGCTTAAAAGGCAAAGTAGTGTTTTTTAAAAGGTGACAACATCACGCAATTTTTATATTCATCATATAAAAATAGCTGCATATTTGTTAATAATTAATTGGTGCTGTAAAAACGTTTTTTTTTGCATGTTGTATAATTTTTCATGTTCTGGATACGAATCTATATAAGGTATATGGTCACCAAATACAGAGATGACAGAAGCAAATCTTTCATGGGAAAAGAAAAATGCAAACTGAATATCATGAGATTCTGTTTATTGTTATTGCCAATACAAAAATACATGTTGGTTTGGAAGGGATTCCTCTTTATTTTCTGGCTACACCCGGTTTCCTTCAGCAAAACATATAATTTATCCTCCCAGCGGCAACATATGTCGTTATCGTTTAAGCGGCGATATACTTCACAGGTACTACGGCTCCTTGCTTCGATCCAGACTCGAGCATTGCATCCAAAACAGCGACATCTCGAGCACCTTCAGCAAAAGACAGGCGAGCCTCGGCTTTGTGATTACTGGCTTTCTGCAAAATGTTCACTGTTGGGGTAAGGGAACGCCGGTCTGTCGGTTAAAAGAATCGAGCGGACAAAGGTGATAGGTATATAGAGAAAAAAACACAAACTCCTCGATCGATCGTCAGCCACCAATTTAGTAGGCACATAGAATAAAAAATGTACAACGTTTTTAACGTGGAAACTCTTCTCAATTAAGGAAAAAAACCATGGGACAAATTCTGAATAAGCTTCCACTATGTAAAATCGGTTATAAGAACCTCGAGACAGAATATCCGTAACTCATCCGAGATAGAATAAAGAAAAACAATCTTCAGAGTAAGGAAACTCTCATTCTCTCTAATCTCTCTATTTTTCTTTTCTTATTCCTTTCACAGGTGGTGCTCTTCGCTTACTGATTTTACAAGTGTGGTGGTAGACGGCGAATGAAGAGAGTCCCCTTCCGCCCCTTGCTCTGTTCCAGTCTCCTTCCACGTTTCACCGTTGTTACTGCCGCCATCTTCTTCTGAAGTTCCTGGTGCACTTTTATAATGACTCCAACTCCAAATCTCATCTACTCACCTGGTCTGATTTTACAGATGATTTGTTACACTAACTTTGTCATTTTCTGCGCATTTACCAATTCCCGCACTTCCCCAAGCGGAGCATGCACTGCAGGTTAATCTGCTCTGTATAGACGGTGCATACCCTGCAGATCAGCTACCTGCTCTGCAAAGCCTACCAACTCTGAAAAGTCAGTTGCTCTATAAAGTCAGCTGCCATCTTTTTAAACAAGTCTTCGACCATCACTTAGGGTCCTCGATCATCATTAGTATCTTTAACCATTAGCTGGTGTTCTTGGCCATCACTTAGTGTCCTCGACCGTCACTAGAATCTTTGCCCATCACAACTTGCTGTCCGTCCGGCCGACTTTCTGCTTCTTGGCTGGTCGGCCACATCTCAGTTTAGGTGGCCGACCTTCCTAGCTGGCTTCTTGCTAGCTGTCTGTCCTTCATGCTGCCCGGCGGACCGACTTTTTGCTTTTCGGCCAGTCAGCCCAAAAGCAGTATTCTTGCTACTCTTTTGGTCATTTGTCGCGCGCGCGAACATTCCGAATTTTTCACTCCGAGATTTGCCTGTTCTGGCAAATGGTCACTCCGGTCATTTGTTGCAACCAGTTTGCAGCACTTCGAATTTCGCACAAACCTTATACGATCTTCTGATGACACGTCCGTTTGTTGAGCCATCCACAACGGAGTGACTAAACCCAACAATTGCATATATGAGAATCAACAACCATTATTCTCAATCATGATCCACAAACCTGGGAAAGCAAACGGTCCAGGCTAGCTACAAACTAGATTTTTTCTTTCTTTTTTATAGGGGTTTTTTTGGAGGGGGGGGGGATTTAGCCATCCAAACCATGAGCTCACATCAAATCAGAAAGGAAACCCACATCGAACAACTAATTGACCAAATACGGTGCAACCATCAAGTTCTGCATAATACCCATAAGGATCAAGGTACAGAATCCGACATAAGATTAGGAATTGGGTCAGAACAGTTGTCATGTTTGCACTCATCAGAATTCCGGTTGCCAGACCATTCGGTTGCTGACATTTATTGTCTATTACAGGATTTTGTTTATCATTCCTGCTACTTGATGCCGTTGTCACTAAGCATTGTTTATCAAGGCTGTTAGTCAGAAGGAAAGTTCAGTGGACGAGGTTTTCAAATCATCGGTCTAAGAAGGTTTTGATGAATAGACTTAACCTATACTGCAGAAAAAATATTGCCATGGTTCAAACTTAAAATATTCCCGTCACAATAAAGTAACCTTAATATTGTGGAAAGACTCACTCACATAGCAGCAGTCAGATTTTAATCATCGATATGGTAGTTTGCATGTTTTCATTGTTTGCATCAGTTGTCATCGAACAAACATTCTGGTTGATGGCTAATATATCATTGAATATAGTTGTCTATTACTGTCTATTGACATCGATCATTGACAATCAGTCATAATAGTGGATCACTGGAAGAAACATTCAGCTCAGCTAGTATATAAAAGAGTTAAGGCCGTTCTTGAAACTTGATTTTGAAGATATAATTCTCACTGAATGGATCTCAATTGGAATCACTGAGGTATTTCGCTGGTTATGTTTCATTCAACACAATGAGGAATCAAAAAATCATCACTTGCTAGCATTTCCATTAGTTAAATTGGATTTAGCTGCCAATATCCAATTAAATCCTCTATTTTGAAGCTGAATTCCAACTCTTGAACGCTTCCAAATCAAGAACCAAGGGTACACCTGCAAGCTCCTATCTATAAAAGAGGATACGTCTAACAGATGCTGACCCACAATACTTGTTTTAATAATTTGTATTGCACATTCATGTAATCAATTTCCTTTGTTAATCTCTACTGATCCTGTTATTATAGTGATGCCTTGAAACAATTGCATGCAAATGGTAATCATTCAACAGATGTTAAACTACTTTCAGAAAAATATATAATGTACCTTTAAAGTCACCTCTGAGATGTCATGTATGAATGCTTTCAACTCTTCGTTGACTCCAGAGAACTGGTAGAAGGAAGTTTTACATTGCCCGTCAGAACTGTATTTCAAAACCTGTGAAGGCAATGGAAGCAATAAAAAGCCACTATTATACTAAGTTACCACAGAAGAAAACATGGAATTCAAGTTCTAAGATGATGGGTTTGATGTTGCATATACCACGTAACCAGGCCGTCCATCGATGTTACCGCGCTCGACTTGTACAGTTCCATTTAAGCCAACAATTCTCCAGAATATCTGCAGGTACAAGGCTTTATAAATCAGGAATAATAATTGAATATAATATTAATCACAGTATTAAAGCAGAAACTATCTCTACATCACATGCCTTTGGGGATCTAGTTGACACTGACATCACAAAAACACCAGAGCACCCATTCTCCAGCTGACTAGAGATGCAAGGATTCCAAACATTTCACTTTTAGGCTCTGTATTTCGAAAGGATTGATCTCAAAGCAAGCTTCATGCCTTTACAAACTTACAATGTGGAGGAGATGTTGTCCGGAGGAGGCAATGTCATATCAACATGAGAAGTCAAAGCTGAGACTGAAGTCACTTCACATCCAACAAGCTGCTCATGACAACAGAAACCATCACAATTAGGATAAGAGATGAGCTGGTTCCCAGGGACAGCACGATGACCGAGTACTCAATCTATCATAAGACAGGACAATGGCCCAGTACAACTTCAAATTCAACAACTAGGACTGGCATAGGTGCTCCATGGACTAGGAGAGTAGAATCATAATACCAAAAAAAAAAAAAAAAAAAGATTTGAGAATTCTGGGGAAGTCGTAGTGCTTGCACAACTTACAGCATTCCACAACAGATGGGGATATAACAGAATGACAATTAAACTATTCAGTGCAATGCATATTTTGGCATCTCAAAACTGTAATGATCATGTTCTGCAGACCAAAGATCTGAGCTGTAAAAACCTAGATACAAGTCCATAGGTTACTCATGAAATATACTTACCATCCTCAATCCTGCAATCATATGTACACCCATGTCAAGAATAAAACCTCCCTGCCATGCATAAGTTCACATGTAAAACAATACAAATAAAACAAATGAATCATTCTAGTTTCATAAATTAGCAGGTCAACGTGAATGTTAACAAGATCAAAAAACAGGAATAAATAACATATGCATAGAGAAAATCCAAAATCAAAAAAACCATGTATAAAGTCCATGTCAAATCAAAAAGCAAACTCGGTCGTGTTATACTATGACAACTAATATTCAAACAAAGCTCCTTTTAGAATTGTTACATATGGGTCTTGTGGGACCTTCTAGGACCAAGTGTCTAGGAGGCAAATCTATGACTACTCTAGGTATTCTTGGATAGAATAGCCGCGTGAAAATTTTGACACGCTTGAGCCATTAAAATTCTTTTTAGAAAACCAACTAATAAAATAGGATGCCCTATTGTTAGAACTAGAAGTGACCACAGAAAAGAATTAGTAAACTCTAGTTTCGACACTTTTTGTGATGAAGGAGTCAACCTATCACCCCTCAACAAAATGGAGTCGCCAAATGAAAAAATTAGGTTCTTTAAGAATGGCTAGGACTATGATGCATAGTAAAAACTCCCCACACATTTTTTGAAAGAGGTGGTGACCACTTCTTGGCATATAATAGAGTCTACTTAGGACTCGGAATATATAAAACCTCGTACAAACTATGAAAGAAAAGAGATCTAATGTTAGATATTTTCACATTTTTAAAAGCAAATGTTTTATTCTATAGGATAGGAAAAAATTACGAAAGTTTAATTCTAAAAATAATGAAGGGATTTTTTGATGATACTCTCAAATTAGTAGAGCCTATAGAATATATAATCTTCATACCCTCACAATGATGGAAACAATCAATGTTGTCATAGAAAATCTTCCTAATGAGCGACATATGCATGGAGAATATACTCTAGAGACTACTAATGACAATAAACCTTGTTAGAATTAAATATTGAGTTAAGCACAGGTGGGGCACAAGATGCCACTCTAGATAAGGAACCCTCATCTATAGTAAAATTAAATCACCCTAGAGACTACATCATAGGAGACTATATGAAGGAATGCAGTTACATCGATGTGTCCTAAATCAACTTGAGTTCACTTGCTACATTTCTCTTATTGAACCTAAAAATATAGAAAAGACTTTCAATGATGAATGTTGGATCAATACCATGCACGATAAACTTAATCAATTCACTAAAAATGATGTGTGAGTGATGGTCACTAGGCCTAAAAACACCAACATTATTGGTGCTAGTGGATCTTCAAAAATAAAATAGATGAAAATGGTACCATCACTAGAAACAAAGCATGTCCTGTTGCCCAAGGAAATACTCAAATTGAAGATATAGATTTTGATGAAACATTGACTTTTGATACTTGTCTTGAGTTTATAAGAATTATTTTGTCCATTGTGTGTACTATTGGCTTCAAATTATACCAAATGGATGTAAAGAGTGCCATTCTAAACAGCATCTTTTAGGAGGAGGTATATATTAAACAACAAAAGAAATTTGTTGATCCCTTGTTACCAAATCATTTTTATAAACTCAAAAAAGTTATATATGGTTTTAAGCAAGCACCTAAAGCTTGATATGAGCAACTCATCTCCCACCTTAGTGACCATGGTTTACTAGGGGTAGTTCTTACAAAACCTTATTTGTTAAAGTTCTTGAAAAATATTTGAGAGTTACTCAAGTCTATGTCGATGATTTCATTTTCGGATCCAGTACAGATTAATATGCTCATGAATTTGTTGAATATATGAAATTTAAATTTCAAATAAGCATGGTCAATGAATTAAAATTTTTCTCAGTCTTCACATTAAACAACTTAACAATGGGATTTTTATCTCCTAATCCATATATGTTAAGGATCATGCCAAAATGTTTGGATTAGACAAAAAGAAACAAAATGAGACACCCACGAGTAGCACTATAACCAACTTGGGTCTTGATACTTTAGGCAAATGTGTTGATCAGACACTTATAGAAGTATGATAGTAGTATTCTTTATCTAATTGCTAGTAAACCTAATATTTCCTTGAGTGTGGTTGTGTGTGTTTGGTATCAATCAAATTCTAAGGAATCTCATTTAAGTGCTATTAAGTGTATAATCTGCTACATAAATGACACAGTTGTATTCACGTGACTCTAATCTTGATCTAGTCGGTTATTTAGATGCAGATTGGGTTGAAATAAAAATGCTGATGATAGAAAGAGCACATGTGGTCGTTGTTGTTTATATGGGATCTAATCTAGTTGTCTTAATAAGTAAGAATCAAAATTTTTATTTCTTTATTCACTATTTAAGTTAAGTATATTGCAACCATGAGTTGTGCACACAACACTTCTGGATTAAACATATGTTACTTGACTATTGTATAAGCTAGAACACTATGATTATTTTTTGTGACAATACAAGTTCCATTAACATCTCCGAGAATCTCGTATAACATTCATGCACTAAACATATTGATATTAGGCACCATTTCGTTCATGAATTTGTTAAAACTCGTGTCATTGCTCTAAAACATGTTCCTATTGAGAACCAATTGGCCGATGTATTCACTAAACATTTAGATAGTCTTTGTTTTGAGTTTCTCAAAAAGCTCATTGGTATCTGCTGTACCCTTTAAGCTATATGCGCTTCTCTATTTTTTAATAAATAAATAAAATCAATTAATTAATTGCAATTTTTTTATGCATGACCCATGCACATGTTGCACTTGTGCACTACCTGTCCCATGCTTAGATCGCTTCTCGCACGCCTAATAAGCTGATCGCTATACATGTTACACTTGATGCGTGCCCATCCTGCACTCGAATGCATTCATTCCAAAATAAATGTGCCTAAAGTGCACCTCTCTAGCATTCATGCGCTGTTCCAATTGCCTTGTGAGCTTGAAGCGCACACAATGCGTGCTCTTACACCAACCAGTAGTTCATCCTCTTCTTCTTGGGCAGCACAGACGCCGGCCCTAATTACTCACTCTACCCTCTTTTTCCCTCCACATTTCAAGGCTTTATCTCTACACCATCAAATCTCCTAGATCTACTCCTCTCCTCTTTCAAGGCCGATCTAAGGTTTTTTCCTCTCCATCTCTCCCTCTCTCTCAAACTATTTTGTCATCCTCCTGTGTTTAGGTCTTGGATCTTCTATTATGTTGTTTTGTCCTCTGTGTGATATTTCTCATGAAAGGCGTCTAAACCTTGTGGAAGTTGTTTTTGGGGCATTTGGTTGTAGGTCTGAAATAATTTTAGAGGTGCATAGTTTAGGTAATCTAGTTTAGACCTCACCCATATTGGATTTCTCCTTTGTACATCTTTAAGGTGTTATTTGTTAAGATTTATAGGTATTTTCTAGTCGTACCTTGTCTTGGTCAATTTAGGTTTAGCTGCATACTATGTCTTACATATTGTGTTAGATCTATATTTTTAGTAGTTATTCTTCTCGTGTTGCTTTTAGATGGTGGCTTCCAAGAAAGTCCCTAGCAAATGACCATGTATAGAACTATGTACTAAGATTGACTGGTTTGTCAATGCTTTTGCGGAAGAACTCTTTAGAAAAAGCATAATTCATAGGCAACTCACAATAAAACAAGAGGTCAATCTTGTGCCTCTCGACCCACTATTTCGTTTGTTTTTGTAGACCAATATTGGGAATCAGTTGTAAGGTACGGATCCTAACATATTTTTTTAATGAAGATTAATTAAATTAAGTTGATAAATTTTGAGGTTAATTGAGGTTTTCAGTCAAATAAATTTTTTAACCGAAATAAGTTAAGCGAAGAGACACCTAACTAGCACCTGACCCATGCTTATATATATTTTAGACAGTAAGGACACGCTTAATGAATACTTTTGGGGCATTTGTGTATATTTTAGGCAAATTGGTTGTACTCAATATGTACCCAATTAATACATATACATATTTAGGATAGACTATTGACAGTTGATAGATACTTATGCGTGGTACGGATCGTGCATTAGTGCTTGATCCGCATTGACTAGTACACACGCACCAGCTTTTTATACATAGGTCCCTTGGCCGATTTTAGGTCATTTTCAGTCAATTTCTAAGAGAAGAGAGAGAAAGAGAAGAGAGAAATAGAGAGAAGGAGAGAGAAAAAAGGAGCAGAAACTAAAAGAAACTAAAGAAATCTTTGAGTAAATTTAAGTAAAGATAAGTGTATTCAAGCCTCCATTCCTTTGTTGTTTATTTTTTATCTCTTTGAGCATTTATTATTCCGACAGCTCATGCATGTACTATTTTCATAGTTAAAGTATTACTGCCTTGAATGCACGTGATTTAACTCTCATTCTGTGAAATTTTTATGAAATATATATATTAAATTTCTGTATATTATGTTTAAATGCTGAATTTCTACAATAATACTCNTCTGTTCATCTCATCTTTAGCCGATGACATGTAAGTTTTGGGCTAACCATTTATATGTCATATTAATATGTTTACGTTAATAAAGTTACTATTTTTATTCTATAATATGCATAGTTTAATTTTCCATTAACAAAACATGAATTTGATTAATTGAAGTGTTAGAAATCAAGTGACGAAGATGCTATGATGAACATTGAAATTTGTTCATCTCATCTTAGGTTGAGGTGGCAGCGATTTTTAGACTAGCTGTATATATGTTATATTAATGCATCCATATTAAGAAAGTTACTGTTTTTTTATATTATAGCATGCATAGTCTAATATCACATTGACCAATGTAGATTTTCATGCCCCGAAGTCGGAGAAATCAATTGAAGAATATGAGTCGAAAAACACTGAAATCTCTTAATGCACAATGGTTGTGATTTCAGGCCATACTCGGGCCATGTTTACCGCACTTTGTATCTAACGTGCGCCTATGCAGCACACGAATGTTGAGGTGTGTTACTTCATCTCAAACTCGTGTTTTTGATATTATTTTAACCCACTCTATATATACTCTTCTTCTAACCCTATTCTCCACGAAATTGAGCAGTAAACTTTGTACCTTTATTGCTTAAGAAGAGATCAATTAAATGAGAAAAACCTAATATTTTGCCCTTGAGATAAATTTGCCAAAGTTCTCTCATCAAATCCTCTCTATAATTTTTTATACACTTATTCCAGTTTGTGAACCTTGGTCCCATTAGTAGTGTGAACACCAACTTTCAATAGTGCATGGCGATTTGCTAGATAATGAAGCAAGACCAATAAGAAGATTGGAAGTTATCGAGTTCTATTGTTATAAGCGATTCTGAGGAGTTTCTTAATAGGGGTTATGAATTAAGAGTAAGTTGGTTAAAATATTTAATATGTGTATACAATTCGGTTATAGGTTGACTTTCATATTACTTTACTTTTACTAGCTACATTAGCTCAGGGAATTTTACTAGAAAACCAATTGGTTTTTTTAGATTTCTATTCACCACTAAAATTTTGTATTAATTCTTTTATTGTTTTCGATTTATTATGTTGATAATTGTTTCAATAGATATCGGTTTGTAATTATATCTACAAGAAAATATGCATTAAGTGTACTGTATATTTATACATCTTGTGCTTCTACTTTATATATAGGGTCTAAATGAAACGTGATGAGGGTGCCTCAAGTTTTTCAATATAGAAGCTGGGTATGAGACTATGGAACACTAATCTGACACTCACTTGCATAAGCTTACCCTAAAAGCTCACTCATCAAGCACTTCAAGACTAACCACCCCCTCAATTTTACACTACTCATTGGTTTCACCTCACTTGGCTTTGCTTAGATTGCTATTGAGTTTCTTAAGCTTGTTTAGCTTGTTCCAAATGAGATGAATTTATCTCTTTATATAGTAATACTACCTCCTCAATCAATGACTAGGATTATTCTTCCGTTTTCTACTACTATGGATGATTAGAATTCACCTTCTAGAGTATTCTTTATAAATGTCCCTCATATCTTCTATGATCTTGCAGCCAACCATATCTTCTAATCAGTTTAAGAAATGAGAGAATATCCACCAAGTAGATGGTATTGGGTCTCAAAATCATGCAAAATATAAAGAATCCTAAAGATAGAGCTAATTTAGGAGCTTTTTTGCTTCGATCCTACTTCATTGGCAGTCTACAAGAAAACCAACATAGCAACCATCAAAGCAGTGGAACACATACAGAAAAATTTCGCCTCCAGGAGCTCGAAAAATAAGGATTTTCACTGTTCATTGACCCTTCCACAATAAGCTGGACGCTCATCATCTTCCCTACGTCAGCCACAAGCTTTTTACCCTGTATTAATAAATTGATCAGTTAGAATCCATGAGCTCTATGTAATGATACCAGATAAAAAGAGAGCTACCTCAACCAAAGCTGGTTCAAATCGATAATTTTCTGCCACTGCCCAAATCAATGGATTAGGCATACTTCCAAATACGGACTTGTAGTGGGACAGTGCAATTTCTGCCTCATTAATAGCTGCATATTAAAAGTTAGCTATCATACATCGGTAAAGATGTCGAATAAAAATGTCACTTTAATACACTGAACTGTGAAACATGAAGTCATTTTTATCTCTTTTCCTTCTTTATTAGTTTAAAATTTATCTAGTGAAAATTTTGCTCAATAAACATTGTATATGGTCTAGGAAAACATAGCACTTTAGTGGCAACAATATGATATACTACTCCCCAGGTCTCTGTCAAAAAAATCTCGTTCTGACAAGGAAGAAGCAATTGGTTTAATTAGGTACCATAGGCAATATAGTGTAATGCTTGGTTCCTGGTCTAATTAATTTGGTATTATAAGTTTATTTTGGATATATGAGAAATAATTATATAATGTGAATTTGAAGGAAAATCGGAGTAATGAAGCAGATTTGAAGCATGAGGCACGCCCAACACGCACTTGTCCGCTTTTTGTACAGCAGACGCACCAAAAGAGCACTCTTGGACCGCTTGAGCGAAGTTTGGGCAGATTGGAGGTTGCCTGATATGTGCTCGAAGTAGTGCTCAAGCATAAATTCTAGATTGCTCACACTCAAGGAGCGCCTAAGGTGGTGATCATGCATGGATGGGGTTAGGCGCGGTGACTAACGCATACCTTAGGCTACACTCGTGTGCTAGTTCAGCTACATAAAGGACACGCACATTATTTTCGATCATCTTGCACTTAAAGAAGAGAAATGAAAGAGAAAGAGAAGAGAGTAAAGAGAGAGGAAGAGAAGAAGAGAGATTTTGAAGTATCATTTGATCATATCTATAAGATTGAATGTTGAAACAAGTATCTTTAAGCCTTATCTTTAATCTATTTATATTTTCGTTTAGTTTTGCTTACATTTGGTAGATTTAATATATATACATGTCATTTTACTTGTCCCACTTGGATTATTTGTACATTCATGTTATTTTTACCATATAGAGACCCTCTTTAATTTGTATTTTTATGATAATAATCATAAGTAATTGAACATAACTAATATATTCTGGCGTCTTAATATATTCAAATAGACTTAAGGACTACACCTATCATTTACGGGTGGCAAAAGAAAGTGGTATTTGTCCCCGTTTATAGGAAATAATATGTAAACGGCCTACCTACAGGTCTAAATAGTAGCTTATGGCTTGAGATTATCGGGAATACATATAACCTTTTCTCAAAGTTAGTCTTTTAGTTTTGGGTTCTCCAATTTATTTATATTTTGGATTTTGATATGTTTATACTTGTATCTGATTTTGGATACTCGAGACTTCAATTTGAGATTCGTAGGTTTCGATCGACGTTGGATTTTGATACTGGATTTAGTTGGTCTCGTACATTTGGATCCGATGTTTGGATTTCAGTTTTCATGAATTTTATATTGGTTAATCAATTTATTTTTTTGCTCTGATTATGGACGCACTATTTGTTATATATTATATACTAATATTTACTGAGTATTCAGATCATATTTTTATTATTTCTGATCATTTCAGACTAATGGGCTATGGATACATTACAAGGAGCTTGGACGTCATTGCTGATAGAGACATCATTCATATTTTGTGAGTATTAGTTTCGTAATTCGACTATAATTGTTTCAGATGCATTTTAGTGTCGAGGACATGATAATTGGGCTGATGCTAGTTTATTGTATTGTGATGATGATATTTGGTTACTGTGGTGTTTGGTTTGTGTTGGTTTGGATTTGTAGTTTATATTGATTAAATGGTCACTTTTTCCTTACAGCTATTGGAGCAAGTTGTATATATTTATTAACCGGATGGATAATTTGGGGAGATCTTGTGATGATTAATATTATCATTTATTATTCTTATTATTGTTGAAACTGTTGATATATTGTTAGGTCAAGCCTAGATTTTGGTGTTCAATTTGAATCGTTATTATCTTGGAATTTTATTTTATGGATTCTATTATTATTGATTATCTATATTACTTGCTTTTGGTTTGGGTTCATGATATATAATACATATACGGACAATACAAAATAACATAAACCACACTCACAAGCTGCAGCAGGTTTCTCTTTATCCACGGTAATGACCAAGCGTTCACATGCCCAAAAAAATACAGCAGGTCAGTATAGTCAACTGCAAAAAGATGGCGTGACATATACATACATAGAAACATAAGGATCAGCCATATATGTTAGAAGATCCAGACGTTATTCCTAGCCACTGTCCGGGCAGCCTGGCATTCTCCTGACCTGAAATATAGAATTTGATAGCCTAACTAAGAAAAAAAGAGCGGAAAAGCCCTTGGTACAGAGTCATCAATATACAAATTACCTTGAATTACATGCTTCCCTGCCTTGAGCAGTCTCAAGGAGATATCTACCTACATAATTTAGCAAATATATAATGAGAAACAGAAATCATAATCTTAACAATAATATAGCAACTCCACTTAACAGGCATCCAATTCTGGTACACAAATGTTTTAAACAAATAATAATGGTGCAGTGCAAAGTGAATCCCACGTGATTAAGGTAAAACAGGGGGAGGCAGCACGCAGATAGCTTGAAACATAGAGACTGCATCCAGGTTTATTGCAATCGATTACATAGTAATATTTTACCACCCTGATCAGCATGGTCCAAGCTAAAAATGGCCTCCATATGGTTTTCTACAAAACACTCTGCCCATCAACTCATAAAGGTGAACAAGAGAAAAGAGGAAACAAAGAGCACAAAAATTTACACGAAGTCAATTGGCATATGGGCACGGACACAGAGACAGACTGAGACTCTGCAACAAGATTGGCAATTTATAGGAGCACTCCTCATGGCTCTATTCGGCAAAATATTTGAGCTCCCAAGATTACTAACACTATATGACCAGCTTTTTTAGATGCACATTACAAAACATGTCCATCGATGTGCACAGAAAAATTAACTATTGGGATATGGGTCACTCCCGTAAAAGCTCATATCCGATTGACAGGGCAACTGGTTTGGCCAAATATGGATGGTTTGGCCAACTTATGCGCGCGGCGATATGACATGATGACAGACATTTGGCTGGAGTGGAAAAGAATACTAGAGTGAAGAACTGCCAGAATGGAATTTTCAGAGTGAAAATTTTGCCGGAGAAGTCCTCAAGACCGGAGTAGTGAAATTTGCTAGAGTGATTTTGGTGGCAGAGCTGTGCAGGTGGACAGATTTGGCATACACTGAAAATCACCTACAAAGTCCAGTTCAGGCAGTTAACTTTGTAGGGCAGGTAGTTGACTTTTCAGAATTAGTAACTTACTTTGTAGAGTAGGTCAACTGTAAAATTCAAGGCAGAAAGGTGACTTTGCAGAGTAGGTAGTAGGCTTTACAATGCACGTGACCACCTTACAAAGTAGGTGCTACCCAATACATTTGTATATATATATATGTGTGTGTGTGTACATTGCTGCGGTGTGTGTGTGTGGAGAAGCAGAGAAAAATAAGGAGTCGCTATTTTTACTATTGTGCTCTGTTCTCCGAGAGTTTTTGTAATCAAAGTGGTTTTTATAACCAAAACTTACATAGTGAAAATTTCGTAGACTAAGTGTTCCATGGTTTTCTCCATCTTATTTAGAAGAGGGTTTCTACGTAAAATTGTATGTATTATTCTTCCATCTCTCTCTCTATTGTGAGTGTTTGTTGTTATTGCTTTTCTCCTCGATTCCACTGTGGACCAGCACTCGTTCCCAACAGAGCCCTCACATAAGGCGAGGCTTACTATATATTTTCTACGAACGCCCAGTACATTGAATTTTCTGCTCATCATATTTTCCCAATATGGTATACCCACCTTCAGTAGAAGAGTTATATCCATGGATGATCACAAATACTGCTTCATCAGCCTCAAAAAGGCACCCTATAGCTGTCTAGTTTCATAATTCAAGACCTACTCAACAATTACACCAGAGCGAATCTCATACATAGAGTCCCAATTCCTTTCTATCAATTCATATTAGAACCACAAACAGAGATTGTTTTAATACGATGAACGGTTGCAATTTGGGAACGACTAGCTCAACATCATTGTAATTCAAAAAGATTCCCAATCAATCAGCTTCAATGTGTAAATAGGGCATGTCAAATATNTTCAACCGCAGATATTGCTGATTCCTTGTGCCAATTCAAATATAGTAAAATAACAACAGAAAGAAAATTAAGTCTAAAAGCTCCGTTACAAATCACAAAATTAAAAAAAAAAAAAAAAATGCAGAAAGGTTGCCCGGGGGTGTGGGGGCGCACTTGGGAGCGACTCCAAATTGACTTGATGGTAACAAGGTGAGAGATCTCGGACAATCTGGGAAGATACTGGTTCTTAACGAAAATTCCAGCTCCAATTATCGCAATCTGCGGCCGTTTTTCCATCTTCTCTTAGATCTGAAAAGTATTAGTGATTCAGAAAATTTGCATTGGGACCATATAACTAACTCTGGAAGATTAACTAATGCGAATAGAAGCTCAAACCTCAAGTATTGCAGCTACCTCTGCCAACTGAAAACCGCTATTCGTATTAATTAAGCAGAGAGTGTTGCGTGTACGATGAAGGGAGTCGTGGAGCGATCTGAGCCAAGAGTTCTATGTACGGTGGCTCTCGACTTGTTTCATTTGGGAGCATATAATATAAACGGAACTAATACTTATATAATTAGCTTGTGATTTTTTA
>JAODPA010146371.1:0-15375 GCA_025585075.1 Nepenthes mirabilis
ATAATTTAATAATTCATAAATAATTAAATCCTTATAAAATATCTCAATTTGGTGATTGGATTTCGTCATTTCTTTAGTGATCGTCCATCAACAAGTCAAATAGCATGGCATGCTTCTCTTCAATGGGAAATACAGCTTAAAGTGGCTAATTTTATATGGCGAAGATGGAAGGAAAGCCTCAACAGGTGGGACGCACATCAAATGTTCGACGAAAGTCCCAAGTGAGCGATTCAGTGTTTAATGAGTTGACTCCCAATTTCTCCCACCACAGAGTTAGAATTTATAGTGATGAAACTTCGTGGGCAATTCTTTGACTTCGCCTCCTCCACATGACCTAAATATGCCTTCTCCCACTCGCCCCTTTCATGGGATTGACATGACTTCTTTTCCCAATAAGACAACATCAAATCATCCCCGTTGAGCTCCCTGACATCACATCGCACAATATATATATATATATATATATTAATTCTAGACTAAATTATGTCTACTGAATGGATGAAACGATTGATGGGAAGTACTTGACTTTTGAGTTAGTTCATAGGTGGAACCCACTATAGGGGTATAGGGGTGCCTTCTTTTCTCTCCATGATCGACGGAGAGGTAATGAAGATTTTACTTGAGCTTTAGAACTTAATAATTTGATTGTTTTAGGTCAAGCAGAGTTAATAAAATAATTAAATAGATTAGTGCTAAATTGGGTTTAACTCAAATGGGAAAGAACTAATAAATTATGATAAAAATGCTGAACCAAATAATCGCCACTCAAGAGCTAAATAAACAGTTCAAAAATGGTCTTCTTCAAAACCTATTATGTTGGTAGGAAACGGTAATAATCTGTTGTCAATCAATCTAATGACAAGAACAAAAGCAAGATCGAGCAAATCACCCTTGAGTATCTAGTCTGAAGTTGTATAACTCTTCAACTTCAGAGATATGAATTCATCTAGACATTCATGAAAAGCTCTGATTGAATGGTGTGAGCAACTAATAGCCTACAACTACTGTGATGGCAGACATTGAAGGAAAACGTTGAAGTGTCTGCCGTATATGGTGTGCTTTCCTATAAAATATTGTCTCTCCCAGTTGCTACAAATACAAAGCAAAGCGGATGAACACGAACCAAAGCAAATGAACGAAGGGATTTCCCCATTCCTTTTCTCTGGATATGCTATATGCCGGTAATGGTAGGCCTTCTAAACAACGAGGTCAATCGAACGACATACTAGCGTCTTTGATCTACGTCTGTTTTTGCTTCAACGTAGTCGATGACAACAAAACCTGCCCAGTACAATCATCCTCCTACATGCCGGGTCCATGAAAGGGGAGCCATTTTGCCTTCCAATAAGTAAAAGCATACTTTTATTGACTTTGACATCCAATTTAACATTTCATGGGCACTTTGGAAAAAATGTGCTCATATGTTGAACAAGTGTGTATTAGGCATTAGTGATTTAGACAAAATGCATTGATACATAAAATAGGCATGCATCAAATGTAGAAACACTGGATGCTGGTCATCATATAAACACCATGGACACTTATTTTTATTATGCTTAAGAGTCTTTCAAATCACTTATTTTTCATGGTCCTAAAATTTGTCAATATAAGATATTCCTAATATTATTCTACAAGTACTGTGAATGGTAATTCTAAAAGATAGGTAAAGTAAGAATAATGCATGGAGCACACTATTCCAAAGCCAACAAATATATATGGCAGAAAATTGATGTAATCATACCTCTTAATTTTTTCAGTTGTTATATTAAGATAAATGATTAAAATCATACTAATAAATAAAATAATAAATAATAACATTTGAAAATACTTAGAAGGATCTCCTGTAAAGGATAAGATAATATTTTGGATGTTTAATGTGGTTGAAACCTAAAACATAGCATAAAGGAAATTCTTGTGAAAAAATTGAGTTGGATGTGGTTGAATAAAAGAAAAAAAGAGGTAAACTTATGAAAAAAATAGAGTAATATAACAAAAAATATTTAAAATTACTTATACCTTTAGAAGATATTTTTTTGGCGGGCTCAGATTCATTTCATACTATAACAAAGACAAGGTCAACTTTGGTAGGTGCTTATTTGAGAAATTATCACAAAGTGCTGGATAATTTCACTTTTTGTCGAAGTTACTGAGTTTGATTTTATTAGTGTGCAACATTATAAAATAAAAGCCATTATTATATCCTTAAAATGATTCATATTCTCTCATTTATGTTCATAGAGGCAAATACAACAATAAGAAAAAACACGATGACGTATGCCATGAAATCTTTTATTAACTTTTTTCATATTGATACGTATCTCAATTCTGGATAGTTATACAAGTAAAGTTAGATTGAATATTCAAATCTTTATATTTAGATCCTACATATCATAATATTTAATAAAAGATCAAAAGATACAGAACTCATTTACCAATATATCCTCCGACATTTAAATTAAAAATCTTTATTAGAGATTGATATAAAAGAGAGTTGAGATTGGAGGGTTTGGTTTCATGATGTAGGTTTTACAAGTTATTAGAGGACCAAAACTCTATACTTTTTTTTTTTTTTTAGATTGTTCCCATCCTCTCTCTTTTTAGGAGAAGAAAGCATATTTATAACTTTATTATCAATTTGGAGTGGTTTCCTAAAGATCAATAATTGATCATAAATTGAGTCATTACATTTATTAGAAATTGAATAATCTAACCGTTTAGTATACTTTGGATTTAATGTTTGTCCATTGAATATATTAACTAGTTGTTTAATTTGACTATTTATTCTTTGATTCATATGACTATTCGTTAGGATTAACCTTTTTGTATAATTAACTATTCGGTTATTTGATACCTCAATCTTTAACATTTTCAACGGTCCGACCATTCAATCGTTCAGTCGGATTCTATTTTAATTTGGGCCTAATAACTTGGCTAGTTTATACCTTTTCATGGACTTATTGTTGTCAAGCCCCATATGTCAGTGGGTTGATCAAAGTTATCTTGGATAGTAACCAACACTAGCCTCTACAATTTGAGGTTAAATTTAATCTTCAAGTATGTTAGAATAAAAATCCAAATGGTTTGCTTTGAATGTTATCCAAGTGTTTCTTTTCAATGGAATCTTAATTAATGTAAATTTATTGCTAGTTGATCTTGTTATCAAAGTCTGATTTCTAATATCTTAACTAATATCTTAACTGCTTTTCATTACTTCAAAATGGGTCTTTTACATACCAATTTTTGGAATAAAAGGATCTACTTTTATTTGATTTTCATTTGCATTCCAATTCTCTATATTTGATGTGGTTACTTATGCCTGATAGATTGAAGTGGAGAGACTTCTCCTAGATGTTTTGGCATTCCTTTGAGAAGTGTATTTAAAATTTATTTCGATTACCCTATTTTATATCAAAAATTATCCTAATTTTTTTCTTTTATATAATATCTTGAATAGACTATTTTTTGTCTGGGTAGTTATTCCCAGGGCTCTTATTCCACTAGATGTCTTGTTGCCCATTTGTATTTCTCTAACAGATGCATCCGTTTCGGAGTCTCTATATTGCTACCCAACTTCTAGTGGAATTGTTAGGTTCAATGTCTCTTGGTCCGTTTGTTGTGATACCTTTATTTGCCTATTAATCTGTTACGGGCATTGTTACTGATGATCCAGTGACTCCTGCACCAAGACGTAGTGCCCGTCCTGTTCGGCCACCACCACGATTTCATGACTTCGTCTGAGGATTCTTTTATATTACACTAATACAAACACTTTTATTACACCACACATACCACACACATAGGAGTTGTTTACAGATTGGAACAAGTTTATAATTAGTTATCAACTTAGTTTACAATTAGTTAAGCACCTGCTGGTGCTTTGGTTTAGTTGAGGATTGTCCGATTCCAGCCGGTTGCCCACCCCCCTCTCACATATATGAAATTGTTTCCAGAAGGATAATGAATTAGTTTTGGATTATGTTTCTCAACTGATCTCTCATTCTCTACCTCTCTCCCTCTGTCTTCTCTCCTTCTCTGTGCTTTTTCCCTGCTTACCCGTACATTCACCACCGCAGCTTTGGCTTGATTTCTGTTGCAGAAGCCAAATCTGTGGTAGAACCACAGCTGGAAAGGCGTTCTGGTATCAGAAGGTGCTTTCATTGAGACTGAGACCGATCTGAATGGCAGAGGGAATGACGACAAGATACCAGGCTCTTGAAGACTCTCTCGCTGGTCTGACTCAAGAACTGAGGGACGTCGTGGGTACCGTCCATCAACATGAGGGCCGCTTTGACACGCTTTCTACCGCCACCGAACACTTCCAACAATCTGTCACCGATGTACGACAGTCCGTCACCGATGTCCAACACACTCTCGCTGAAATGCGACAAACCCTCGCTCGCATGGAGCGACAGACCATACTCTCTTCAAACCTTCCACTATTACCCACACCCACTTCGTTTTCACCAAACCCTACATCACATTCACAGCCTGTCCCCCAAAACCTTCCTCTCGTGTTACCCTCACCATCAGAGGGAACGATTCGTCTACCCAAGCTGGAGATCCCATTCATCTCCGGTGATAATGTAATCGGCTGGTTGTTCCAGGTGGAATGGTTCTTTCTGTATCACGGGACGCCGCCGGAGCAAAAACTTACGGTGGTCTCATTTTACATGACTGGAGCAGCACTACAGTGGTTTCAGTGGATGCATGCAACTCATCAGCTGCTAACCTGGGAGAATTTGGTGAGAGATTTGGAGTTGCGATTCGGTCCTTCGTCGTACATGAATCCCGAATCCACACTTTACAAATTGAGGCAGACCACAAGTGTCACAGCTTATATGGCCGAATTCGAGTCTTTGTCCACAAGAACGCCAGGTTTGTCGACCTCAAACCTCTTAAACTGCTTTATATCGGGTCTCCGAGATGACATCAGGAGGGAGCTCCTCCTTCTGAAACCAATGACCCTACCAGACGCCATTGGGATGGCCAAACTGGTAGAGGAGAAGCTGAGTGCTAACTGGACCCATATTTCGCGCCCAGCCTTTCCCAAACCGGCTGGGCACACGGGTTCATCAGTGGGTAAACAACCCTTTCCTTCTCTTCCACTAAAACGTCTGACTCCAGCTGAAATGGCGGCCCGTCGGAGTCAAGGATTATGTTTCAATTGTGATGAGAAGTTTACCCCAGGCCACCGATGCAAACCCCCTTAATTTTTGTGTCTGATCACAGAGGAGGAGGAAAATTTTCCTTCCCCTGTTCCCAGTCTGGAGTTGGAACCCGTGGAGCCAGAGGAACCTTATAATCCTCCTTCAGAGGTTGAAACCGGAACACCTTCACCAGACCAGATGCCCACAATCTCACTACATGCCCTGGAAGGCCATTTTGTGCCCACAACGCTGCGGCTCCAGGGACAGATAGCAGGTCAGCCAGTAGTAATTCTGGTTGACAGTGAATCCACACATAATTTCCTACAAACTCGAATGGCTAAATATCTAGGAGTGGCCATCGAACCATCTCACCACCTTAATGTTACAGTGGGCAATGGGAGCTCACTCAAATGTGAAGGGTTAGTTAAAAAAGTTCAGATTACACTGGCTGATTCCATTTTCAGTGTTGATCTCTACCTCCTTCCCATTTATGGTGCGGATATTGTTTTGGGGGTTCAATGGCTTGCATCCATCGGCCCAGTGCTGTTTGATTACCAATCTTTGTGGATGAGTTTCAATCATGCCGGCAATAAGATTACATTACATGGCATGCCGTCAGCCTCTGTGGCCACGATGACCCTTGGCCAACTAAGGAGAGGAAACACCACTCAATCGGTTGCTTCCTACGTCCAGCTGACTATCCTATCGGTTCAAGAAGAGCCAGGACCAAGCCAGCCCGACCAACATAACCCAGCCAACTCAATTTCTGGGGACAGCCCCCCTGGGTTCACCAGCTCCCTCAGGGATATCCTAGCCTCCTACGCTGATGTCTTTACCATTCCGCGGGGGTTACCACCTCACCGAAATTCTGACCACAGAATACCATTATAGCCCAACAGTACACCGGTAAACGTCCGTCCATATCGATACCCTCACTTTCAAAAGGCTGAAATTGAGAAGCTCATCAAGGAAATGCTGGATACTGGTATTATTCAAACCAGCACTAGCCCCTTTTCTTCGCCTGTGCTGCTAGTTAAGAAGAAAGACGACAGCTGGAGATTCTGCGTGGATTATCGGGCTCTTAATGCCCTTACCATTAAAGACCGCTTTCCCATCCCCACCATTGATGAATTATTTGACGAGCTACATGGATCTTGCGTCTTTTCAAAACTGGACTTACGTTCTGGGTACCATCGGATAAGAGTGCATGCTGCGGATGTGCACAAAACAGCATTCCGGACACACGAAGGTCATTACAAGTTCATGGTAATGCCTTTCGGCCTATCCAATGCACCCTCCACATTTCAGTCCGAGATGAACTCCATTTTTTGATCGGTTCTACGAAAATATGTACTAGTCTTTTTTGATGATATTTTGGTGTATAGCCCGTCATGGGAGCTTCACTGCCATCATCTGTCCAGCACACTGTAGATCTTAAGGGAGCAGTCCCTCTTCGCCAAGTAGTCTAAATGTGAATTTGGGAGATCTTCAATGGCCTACCTGGGTCATACTATATCAGCCAAGGGCATCACGGTCGACCCGGCTAAAATAGAGGTGGTGCAAAACTGGTCGGCGCCTACCACCATCACTCAGCTAAGGGGATTTTTGGGGTTAGTAGGCTATTATTGACGTTTTGTGGCCCGTTATGCTCAACTAGCAGCTCCTCTCACTAAACTCTTGTGCAAGGATGCCTTCAGGTGGACGCCTGAATATGCAAGAGCTTTTCTGGCTTTGAAATCTGCCCTGGTTGCCACGCCTGTGTTGACACTCCCAGATTTTTTCCAACCTTTTGTGGTCCAAACTGATGCTTTAGGGGAAGGAATTGGAGCTGTTTTGATGCAAGCTGGGCATCCTCTAGCTTTTTTTAGCAGGCTGTTGTGTCCCTGAATGCAAGCAGCGTCCACCTACATCCGAGAGCTATGTGTAGTTGCTGAAGCAGTAAAAAAATGGCGTCAATACCTGCTGGGCACACGGTTCACCATTTTAACGGACCACCAGCCCCTCCAAACCCTACTAAAACAGACCATTCACACGCCAGAGCAGCAAAAATGGCTCACCAAACTAATCGGGTATGATTTTGAGATAGAATACAAGCCCGGCAAGGAGAATTTACCAGCAGATGCTCTCTCACGACTCCTGGCTGCTTCTTACCAGACCCTGCAGGCAAGCTCCAAACCTGTGCTGGCTTTATTAGCAGCTCTTCGCAGATTTTTCATCACACACGGGCCTTTAGCAGAATTGCTGGCCTCCATTCAAAACCGGCTAGAAGAGTTTGAACACTATACAGTGAGGGATGGTCTTGTGTTATACAGAAACAGGTTCCTGGTACCCCACGGACTCTGCCTTAACCGAACTAATCCTACAGGAGTTCCATGATTCACCCAGTGGAGGACATGCGGGAGTTCAAAGAACTTACGCTCGAATCTCCACCAACTTCTATTGGCCGCGGATGCGCGAAGACATCCGAGACCACATTAAACGGTGTACAACTTGTCAGCAAGTGAAGCCCATCAACACCAGCCCTCAAGGGCTGTTACAGCCCCTGCCCATACCGGGCAAAATCTGGGACTCGCTATCAATGGATTTCATTTCCCATCTTCCCTTATCCGGAGGAAAAACTGTTGTCTTTGTGGCAGTTGACCGATTATCCAAATATGCCCACTTTGCGGCCCTCGGCACTCACTTTAGTGCTGAGTAGTTGGCTGAGGTCTTCGTAAAAGAAGTCTGCCGGTTGCATGGACTGCCCCATGAGATTATATCGGACCGGGACCCTCTTTTCATGAGCAGATTCTAGAAGGAATTATTCAAATTGCAAGGTACAGCTCTGTTCCATAGCAGCGCCTATCATCCTCAATCTGATGGCCAGATTGAGGTTGTCAACCGATGTTTGGAGGATTATTTGCGGTGTTTCACAGCTGAAAATCCAACCACTTGGGTGCAGTTCCTGCCCTGGGCCGAATGGAGGTACAATACGGCATGGCACTCAGCCATCCAAATGAGCCCATTTGAAGCTATGTACGGCAGATCACCTCCAACCCTCGTCAATTATACTCAAGGCACATCGACCATTGCTGCTGTGGATGAGCTGCTCACAGCCAGAACCGGGCTGCTGAAACAGCTTGAAGAAAATCTTCAACGCGCTCAGCTCTGCATGAAGAACCAGGCTGATGCCTATCGAACAGAAAAGGAGTTCAACGTGGGGGAATGGGTCTTTGTCAAATTAAAACCTTATCGGCAGACTTCACTCAAGCAGCGGCAGACTAATAAGCTTGCAAAGAGGTATTAAGGCCCTTTTCAGATCACGGAACGTGTGGGGACAGTGGCGTACTGGTTGCAACTACCCGAGTATTCACGCATTCACAACGTGTTCCACGTGTCCCTACTTAAGAAGAGTTATCATCACCCGGCCAGCTCTCCAGGAACTTTGCCACCCGAGGCCTTGGGCTCCCAGCCTATTCTGTTCCCTTCGCAGATTATTGGATTCCGTAATATCGTGCAGCACGGCCACATTATACCGCAGCTCCTCGTGCAGTGGCAGCACCAAGCTCCAGAAGACGCCACTTGGGAGACAGCAGCCGAGTTCATTCGGGATTTTCCAACCTTCCACCTTGAGGACAAGGTGTTATTTGATGCAGGGGGAATGTTACGGGCATTGTTACTGATGATCCAGTGACTCCTGCACCAAGACGCAGTGCCCGTCCTGTTCGGCCACCACCACGATTTCATGACTTCGTCTGAGGATTCTTTTATATTACACTAATACAAACACTTTTATTACACCACACATACCACACACATAGGAGTTGTTTACAGATTGGAACAAGTTTATAATTAGTTATCAACTTAGTTTACAATTAGTTAAGCACCTGCTGGTGCTTTGGTTTAGTTGAGGATTGTCCGGTTGCAGCTGGTTGCCCACCCCCCTCTCACGTATATGAAATTGTTGCCAAAAGGATAATGAATTAGTTTTGGATTCTGCTTCTCAACTGATCTCTCCTTCTCTCCCTCTCTCCCTCCGTCTTCTCTCCTTCTCTGTGCTTTTTCCCTCCTTACCCGTACATTCACCACCGCAGCTTTGGCTTGATTTCTGTTGCAGAAGCTAAATCTGTGGTAGAACCACAGCTGGAAAGGCGTTATAGTATCAGAAGGTGATTTGATGCGAGCATAAGCTAGAGGGAGAGCCCATCCCAAAAGACTGGTCTAGTAGGAGGGAGAGCCCCCTAACTTATAAGATGGAGGTTTTGCCTCCAACTTTCCAATGTGGGACTCGCATCATTCCTCCCTCCTTCAATAGCTGCGATCTCGGCGGCTGCACTCTGTGACACTTCACTCGGCGGTTTTCACTCTACGACGCTTTGTTCCGCCCCGTCGCACCTGCAGCAGGTCAGCCCCTTCGCAGGTAGCCCTTTTCGGTCAAAACCCTCTGCAGGTAGCCCTCTCCGGGCCGGGACTGCTCTCAATAAAAGCACCATTTGATGTGAGCATAAGCCAGAGGGAGAGCCCATCCCAAAAGATCGGTCTAGTAGGAGGGAGAGCCCCCTAACTTATAAGATGGAGGTTTTGCCTCCAACTTTTTAATGTGGGACTTGCATCATTCCTCCCTCTTTCAACAGCCGCGACCTCGGCGGCTGCACTCTGCGACACTTCAACAGTCGCAGAATGAAAGTCGTCGAGTGAAGTGTCGCAGAGTGCAGTCGCCGAGGTTGCGGCTGTTGAAAGAGGAAGGAATGATGCGAGTCCCACATTGGAAAGCTGGAGGCAAAACCTCCAGCTCATAAGTTAGGGGGCTCTCTCTCCTACTAGATCGATCTTTTGGAATAGGCTCTCCCTCTGGCTTATACTCGCAGCATAATCAGTTGGAGCTACTTGATAGGATGTTGAATTTGAGAGAAGTGGTGAACTATTTGGACTCTTTGGTTTTGTTGCTAGGATTCACCCTTATCTCCTTATTTTTTTCATTAAGCTAGTCTAAGGATTTTGAATCGTATATAAATGAATTCAACAATAAAAGAAGAATTTTTATTTTTGCATCTAGATTGTAGGTATTAAGGTAGTTATTAATCTTCTTCTTTCGTAGTTTGAATTTGTATTCATCCATATAAGAATGTAAGTTATTAAAAATTTAGATTAATAAAACAGTTTTAATAAAAAAATTTCTTCCACTACAAATCATGATATGCTGGAATTTTCTAAATATTAGCTCAGTATAGACCTAACAATTTGGCATTCTGACATATTGGAAATCTAACATGTAACACTTAGTTTTTAATAAAATGATTTTGATGTTATCAATTTATTCTTAATCAATTTAAAATAATTATATAATAAAAATTTGAAGTAAAATTTCAAGAATGGGAGCAAACTTAGTGTTTGAATTGTACCTGACACGCATTCATATAAAATTTTTATTTAATCTGTGTGCCTGAGAAAAACCTCTGGAGCGCTCATGCATATTTCGGGTGGATTGTGTGGCACTTGAGGTGCAACTTTAAAATACTTGTGTGGGATTTTGGTAAATTATTCTTATCTGAGCCACGTCTGATATGGCGCTAAGGGTTTGAGTAATGCCTGACAAATGCCTGACTATTGCTCATGTGCCGATTCATCTATATAAGCCATGCTAAAGCTATTTTTAGGCATTTTTTATGAGAAAGAAGAGAGAAGAGAAAAGAGAAAAAAAAAAGAAGCAAAAGAAAAGAGAGGAAGGGGTGAAAGGCGATTTTGAAGCAATATTTTGTCAAATTTGTCATATTAAAGGTTAAGACAGGAATTTTTAAACCCAATCTTTTGTTTATTTTAGATTTTCTCTAATTTTGCTCATGTTTGGTGATTTATTGTACATACATGCCATTATTTCCTCCCATACTTTAAATGTATATATATACATGAAATTTTCTCGGTTATTTTGATGTTTTGCTTTGGTTTTACCAAATATTTGAAGAGTTTACTTATTTTGTACAAAATGAATATGCATTTTAAGTATTATGCTCATATATGCAAATGTTTGCAAAGAAAAGCTGCAAAAATATGCATTTGGTCTTACATATGGTAATTCATACATGTGTTTTAGATTAGACTCTATTTTATTATTTATTTCAATATTTATATTTTTTCATATAGTGAAAAATTTTATATTTATATTTTCTCGAAGTAAAAGCTTTGTACTTTTTGGATAGGAAGAAAATGTTTTAGACATTGGTTATAAAGTTTCCTAATTTGGTAATTTTGTTGAGAGTTATTGTAAAGAATTGATTAGAACTAATATATTCGGATACTGTAGTATATTCAAGCAAATTTGAATACTATATATATTATCTATGGGTGGTAAAAAAAAGTGATGTTTAACTCTATCTATAGGACGTAATATATAAATAGGTTGTATATGGGCCTAAATAATAGTGATTTCTTCACTTTATGTCAAGAATTGACCTTTCGATTTCTCAAGTTGTCTGATTTTCAATCTCACATGGTTCCATGAAGTGCCACAAAAAATGTGGCCTGTATTGCTTTTTATCTATCCATGTAAGATATACTTGACATTTATGATAGGTATAATATCCCTACCACCAATTCTTTTAGTGATCCTTCATTTGAAGAGAGAGTTTACTCTCTAAAAGGTAGCTTTATTGCTATTTATGAAGCCTATTTGAAAGACGGCCTCCAGATTCTTCTTACTAGAGAATTTGTTGAAATTATAGGGGCTTTAGAAATTTCAATTGCACATCTTCATTCTAATACTCTTAGATATATGGTAGTTTTGTGTCTTTTTCTAACAACGGGATCTTAGATTAGATACCTATGCAATTACATTCATTTTCTACTTAAACCAAGAAAGTTTTTGGATTTCTCTAACTCCTAAAAAGGAGATCAAAATAAGTGATGAAAATCCAGACTTGATGAAGAACTAGAATGACAGGTTCTTATATATTATGGTTTCTAATAATTGGATTTTATTAAAGAGATGAGGTAATTTTAATCCAGTATTTGTTGGCTCGATTCTTGAGAGTGAAACTTCTATAACTAGATTACAATCTAACCCAGTAACAGATTATGCAACTGAGTTGCATAGGATCGATAATTTTCTGACCCAAGTTGCCTTAGATGCTATAAATTGTTAAATTGCCCTAGGAGAGGAGGTCGTTACTGATGTCTCCTAATTTTTTAATAAGGAGAAAGGGCATTTTTATATACTTTCTTGCGCTAGCAATGATCACCCCAACATTCCATTACAACTTTATCAATTTCTTGATCGGATAATGATGAGATTTCAAAGATTATTAATGAAGTTTTGAGGGTCAAAGGATCTACTCATCCGATAACTCTAGCTATTGCTCTTTTCTCGTTGATTCTTCAAAGGAGACACCTACTTTAAATTTTGAGGAAAGGATTCCAGCCAATTCTTTAAGAGAGAAGTACAATTCATTGAATCGTTTCTCACATAAGGATGAGCTAGTTAATATTCCTATCATTATTAAATATGGTATTCCAGACTTATTCGACTCTCCTACATCAATTGAACTAGCTCTTATGCCTTTTGCAACTTAGGCTGCTTCTCTCGATCCATAAAATAATAGTGTACATATTGTTAGAGGATTCATTATTCATTTGCCATCCTGCTAGAGTCATTTGGGTTCAGTCACCTCACTTTGGGTCCTAGGTTTTGAGATTCCTATATTCCTTAAATCTTTGCCTCTCCTTTGCTAGAAATGCTCATCTACTTCACACCTTGATGAAGCTAGATCATCATCAAGGTTTGCTCCTAAAGGTAGTCTTCTAACTCAAGAGGTAGATTTTGAACATTTGGTTTCATGTCATTCATTTATTTCCATACTACTGACTTAGTCTTTCTACTATCCAAAAATTAGGTACATCCAATTAGAGGTAGGTTTTACAATTAAGATTTTAAGATTGATTGCTTGTCTTGATCCATCATTGATTCGGTTGTGATAAGGGGTTTGGCGTTCAAAGCTATGGTTGCCAAGGCTACGGCATCATTCTTTGAAGTTCAATCAATTCATCTTGAAAAAGAAGTTGCTGAATGAATGAATAGAACTTGTGATTGCAAATCAAGTTTCTATTATTAGAGATCAAGCCGCTTCTTTTCAGGAAAGAACTCTTGATGCCAAATGACATGTGGCAATAGTTGTTGGTGCCATAGATAGACTAAGGACTGAATGCTTATTGCTTCAGGAGTTAGTAAGGAGGAGTATTTAATCTGAAAAAATCAGTTCTCTACTTTACTCTCAATTCAATGAGGATATTAATCTTTATAATATGATAGTCTCTTGGGCAGCTTCAGACTTTTCCATTGACTATTTGGATACTAGAAATTCTAGAGCTTCTTTGGCCTTTGAAGCTAAAAGCTTAGAAGAACAATCAAGCAGACCAGCTCTAGTTTCCGATCCAAGGATCAGTTGTAGGATTGCCGATCAATTTTAGTCGTTGAATCTTGTAACCTCAAGTTATACTTGTGTAGGTGGATGATGTACTTTGGTCTTCAATATATATGTTCAAAATTTTCCATCTCCTTATTTCTATTAGTCGTTAAATTGATGTTGATCAGGCAAGTAAGCCACTGAGCACATATATTTGAGTCTTTGAACATAGGATGTCCGAATTGATTGCCAGCTAAGTCCTCAGACTATTGTTGCTGATGAAGGCAGTTTTGTCATTTATGCCTTTGTTGCACCCTTGAAATTTAATAGGTCAGTTGACTTTTACTAGTCGAGTTTTGATTGACTTCATTTGGCCTATTTTTTGACCTCTTACAGAGAAACCAAATGCTCAGTTCTCAATCCCTTGAGTTTTCTTGAGTTATGGGTGTGTGACCATATTCGAGACCATATGGTTTCATTGAACGTACATCATGACCATTCATTTAAATTTGTGCTTTCAACGGATAAGATATTTAAATCAATTGTTCAACTCAGGGTCAATCGTGATTATATTGATAATACATATGCATGCAAATTAGCAAAAAGTAAACTCAAAAATATTTTTATTGATAGTTTTGAAAATATTTTACAACATACAAGCACTCCAAAGTAAGGGGCAGGGCTTACATCTATATTCTTAGGTTGGCCTTTATATTGGTAGTACTTTTTGAGGTAAAAGATATTCTAGGTTCTTGGGATTAGGTTTTCCATTTTGAATGTGACACTTATACACCTCATTACAGAGTCTTGTTGACTTCAGGAATGATTCTTTCCATGTTGGGGATAATTTATTCCTGTATGCATGTTTCCTGATTACTTCAACATTTCTCAACACCAAGACACCTAGAAAGTTATCACCTTTACTTTGATGTTATAATATCGTGTAACTCTTTCTTAATAGGTTGCCATCCGAATGTGTGATGCTTTTTTGATTTCCTTTAAGAAATATGAATTTTATCTTAGGAGTTGAGAATTTTAATTTGGAGCAAAATTTTTCATACGGTAACTCAGTAGTTCTATCTCCACTAGGATTATTACTTCTATACTGTAATATAGATTGAAGGATGTTTCCTAAGTGGGTTCTCTTGGAGTCATTTAGTATACCCAAAATATGGATGAATGTTTGTTTACCCAAATGCCTTAGCTTTATCTAATTTGATCTTTAATCCATTGACTATCATCTAGTTCGTTACTTATCCTTATCCATTTGTTTGGGGGGTATGAAATTGATATATGACCTAATCTAATACCAAAGCCAATATTGTAACGACCCAAAAAAATTTAATAATAAAATTTTAACCATCAAGTCCGGTCAACGCACATTGATTGAAAAATGAAACAAGAAGAAGTCCGGAATTTCATTGGTGAAATCCTAGTCTGAATTTCTGGATGAAAAAGAAGTCCGGATTTCCAGGGTAAGAAGAAGTCCGAATTTCCTTAATAAAATGAAGTCCGGATTTCCCTTGGCAAAAGAACTCCGGATTCCGTAGGAAAAAGAAGTCCGGATTTTCTCTGGTAAAAAGAACTCCGGATTTCCCTTGGTAAACAGAAGTCTGGATTTCGTTGGAGGAATGAAGTTCGGATTTCTTTAGTAAAAACACTCCGGATTTTCGAAGTAAAAAGAAGTTCGGATTTAATTCCAGTCCTGTAAGGACGGATTTCTGTAGAGATAGAAATACGGTCAACGCTCGATAGTTGACCGAAAGTTGTTTGATGAAAGGCTGAAGTCCGGACATAAGGAAGAATATTGGGAAGGAGCGACTATCAATAAATTGGCTATTCCAAGACTTATT
>JAODPA010146382.1:0-15373 GCA_025585075.1 Nepenthes mirabilis
TTTTACACTCCGGTATTTAGAACTCCAGATTTAAAGGAACTCCAGCTTTTAAGAACTTCGGATTTCAGAAAAGAGCTCCGCCTTTTAAAAAGAACTCCGGCTTTTTATGTAAAAGAACTCCGGCTTTGAAAAGAACTCCGCCTTTATGAATAATGAACTCTGTCTTTTAAGAACTTCAAATTTTAGAAATGAACTCCGGTTTTGAAAAGAACTTCGAATTTTGAACTCCGCCTTTTTAAGAAATGAACTCCGGCTTAAGGAAGTAAAGAACAAAGCTATATGAAAATGCATATAATACGGATAGCAAGTGAAACTCTACGACTTCCGAACTATGATGTATGGCCAGTAAAGAACACGAACCAAGAACCAAGTTTCCATTAAGCTTGATGTTAAAGATGGATGATGGATATTGGAGTGACACTCGAGGATTGCCTCCTGGGCCATGGGAGGGGACTTTCTAGTGGCATAAGAATTATGGACTATGGCCCCGTATGCCGGGTTAAAGGCATTACCTCTCGTCCCGGGGAGTATAATGAGGGGATACGGCTTTATGTTGTGGGGTTACACACAACCCATCCTTGATGTTGTCTACCCCCGTCCGGTCCCTAAAGATGATAAGAATGTTCAATGGTTTTATGAGTTTTCAGAAGACAAGACAATAAGAGAAAGACTAAGGAAATTCCGAACTAAAAGACATGATTTTCGTATGCTAAATTATATTCGCTTATATATATATATATATGTTTATGTTCTCTGTTTTCTGCATGTGAGTATTTCGCTGGGCTTTGTAGCTCACTCTTGTTATTTTCAGATGACGAAATGCTCATGGAGGACGAAGCTGAGTAGAACCTTATGGTGTAGCCAAATAGTTCGGTTGGCCAGAGCTGATTAAATGAAGAACTTAATTTTATTTCCTTTGATGTTTTAAGAAAGTTGTAAAATGACTCTGCTGCTTATGACTTTATGGATGTTGTTAGTATGTTTCCGTGATGGTTAATGTTATTGAAAAGTTTAGTAAGCATCTCAAACTTTCAAGTCCGGCTAAATGTTGGCCGGCCTACTGTGGAAATTATCGGAAGGTCAACTCATGTAGTTCGACTTCAGTCGATCCTGTGTAAAAGAAAGGAAAAAATTTTATGTCCATATTTATTATTTATCTTTTAAGACCTGATGGCGACTTTATTTGTGTAATTAAGTACGGGCCGTCACAGATGGGTTGTGCGTAACCCCACAACCTAAGGTCGTATCCCCTCATTATGCTCCCCCGGGCGGGAGGTAATGCATTTAACCCAACACACTGGGCCATAGTCCAAAAGTCTTATGCCACCAAAAATTTCCCCCCGTGGCCTAGGAGGCAGTCCTCGAGTGTCACTCCAATATCTTTTATCCATCTTTAATAGCAAATTTAATGAAAACTCGTTTCATAATTCATATCTTTTAATGGCCATCCATAATAGTTCAAAAGTCGGAAGTCATAGAGTTTCACTTGCTGTCCGGGTTACATATATTTTTCTTGTTCTGATAGCCATGATCTTAAAAGCTGAAGTTCTTCACACAAAAGGCTGGAGTTCAGAAAGCCAGAGTTCCTTTTCCATCTTAAATCCGAAGTTCTTTTCCTTAAAAGAATGCAGAGTTCTTTTTCCCAAAAATGCCAGAGTTCTTTTCTTAGAAAGACGAGTTCTTTTAAAAAAAATAAATAGCCAAAGCTCTTTTTCAGAAGCCGGAGTTCTAATTCCATCAAAAACCGAAGCTCATATAGCCAGAGTTCTTTAAAATCTGGAGTTCTAAAAACCGGAGTTCATTTTCATTTAAAGTCCGAAGTTCTGAAAGCCAGAGTTCTTTAATCATTCAAAATCCGAAGCTCTTCATTTCCATTTAAAGTCCGAAGCTCTAAAAGTCGGAGTTCTTTAATCATTCAAAATCCGAAGCTCTTTTTCTTAAAAGTTAAAAGTCTTTTCTTTAAACATGCAATTATCAGAGTTCATATAGGTCAACAATTAATAATATACTTCAAGCAGAATAAAATCTAACACCATGAATATCAGAGTTTCTTTTAAACATGCGATTAAGAACGATAAATCACCAGAACAGAATAAACGTCGTACATACATAATTTCATAAGAATATCATATATACTCGCGTAGCAAACATGCATAATCATGAACTTTAAAAACAGGGGTGAGTACTCTTGCCTGGATTTCTTTTACTTCGCCTTTTACTTCGCCTTGAATTTGTGATCTTCCTTTACTAGAAAACTCTATTGCGTGCCTCATTCCCACGCCCTCTAGTTCTTATTTATAGGCCTTGGGTCTGGCAGCCGTCGTTTGGCTTGGTCTCATTAAGGGGAATGTTTCGGAGTATATTATTTATGGCTTTACATTCCAAGAGTTTCTTATTAATTTCTAAGTTATTTATGGCCTTACTTTTTTGAAGAATTTCCTTATTAAAATTTCTGATTAATTGACCTTCGCCAGATTCATGTTCTCATTTGAATACATTCCGGTCAACTAACTGGCGTTGACCGGATTTCTCTCCTTTTTCCCGTCCTTTCATTTATTCACGTTTTTCAGTTAACATTTTACGTTGACCGAATTATGCCTCCTTAACGCCTTCCGATGAACACTTTGTTGACCGGATTATACCTTCCGGCCAATATTTTACGTTGACCGGATTATGCCTCCTTCACGCCTTCTGGTCAACACTTTGTTGACCAGATCACCATCCTTTATAATTCTTCACGCCTTCCGGTCAACACTTTGTTGACCGGATCACCATCCTTTATAATTGTAACTTGACATCGGAGATCTTTTTTCTATATTCTAGGATTTGGGCCATTACAATAGGACTGAAATTTAACATTTAAATATTAAAAATGTAATAAAACATCAAAGTCTTGGAATATATTTATATAGTGAAATAATAATTCGTACTTGATGAGTTTGGCTAAGTTGGTTGCCGATTTGATATTCGGTTACCAGTTTGACATCCGGTTTCGTAGCTGATTTGACCTACTTTGTACAAACTAAAACTTTAACATCAATACATGACGCTTTGGACTAATTTGACCTATCTTCATTGTCAGTTTTTGGTTGGTTCAGTCCGGCTTACTAACTTCATGGGCTGAAAATTTTAGCATTCTTTGGGCCGGTTCAAATATTAATTTAAGGTCTGATTCAAGGCAAATTTTACAGGTTGATGCCTTAACATCACCGTATGACACTTAGGCTAAGTTGGATACTAATTCAGTCGGTTTAAGGCCTGGTTCAGGGCTAATATAGTGGCAACCATTTCAGCATCAACATGGATGCTACTCAGCCGGTTCTGTTGCTATTTAAGAGCTTGCTTCAGTGGCCGATTCAGTGTATTTTTGGTAGTCAATTTACAAGTTGACACTTCATGTGAGGCCCCAGAATCGAAAAACGTGAAAATTGAAAGTAATTAAAATAATGAATATCATTAATAGGCCAAACATGTAGTGAAAAATGATGGTTGAAAGTAAAAAGTTAGAAAAATACTCGAGTTCAGTAAGCAACCGAGTGGCGCCTGCTGTGCGCCCGAGGCGCTGTAGCGAGCACCAAATTCCAGTGGTTGCCCGCTCGCCAGGCACTCGAGACGCGCTCGAGCGTGACCCTAACTTTTGCCCGCGTGATAACTTTATTTTTGTTATAAAATGAAGGGGGAAAAGGAAAAGGGAGAGAGAGAGAGCAGGCCACAAACGAAGGAGAGGAAGAAGAGGAAGAAGAGAAGAGGAGAAAGGCAAATCACTTGTTCCAATCCACACCCGGTAAAAATAACGGTAGATCGGGCCAAGGCAAGTGTACTTCGAATGTTGTTTTTCATTTTTACCAATTCTTTTTGCTTTAAAGTTGATAAAAATACTCCAAAGTGATGTTGATTCATGTTTAAAGTAAATGAAGTATGCTTCCTTCGATTGTTCGGTTAGATTTTATGTTTATCCATATTTATTGTAAGTTTTGGCTTCGACTTCGTGAATAAGCATGTAAATTGTGTTTGATTTTGTCCTGGAAGGTTGTGATGAAACCCTAGCTCAAAAATATTGAGAATTTTTGGGTAAATTGCATGATTTAATGTATGTGTATGGATTTATGGCATTAATTTCATGATTAAGCACATGTTTAGTGATCGATTTGAGTCCAAAAGTTTTGACGAAGCACTAGGTACGAATATGCAGGGGTTTTGATGATTTTTAACTATAGCTTCTGTTATATAAAAGTTAATTGACATTGAAATGAAGCTCCCAGTATAATTTATTTTTCAAAATTTATACGGACTTATACTGATAAATTTTCATGCACTGTTGAAGTAAAACTGAAGGAGTTTTTAGGCTGTCACCATATGTTCTGAAGTTAACTGAAAGTAAATTATGAAACTCTAATTATGAAAGAAGGTTTTCAATAAAGAAGTTATTTCTAATACTGTTATTTTGGACCCGAGACTGACTATAGTCCGGATCGGTTCTCCGGCATGCCTTAGAACTTTACGGCGATAATTGATGATAATTGTGTCCATGGAGTTATATGTGGTCCACCCTTCCTTGGAGCATTACGGTCAAGAGGAAATCGTAGTTTCTGGCCTACCTTCGGGTGGCACACCGTACCAATCCCGCGAGATGGGATACTCTTGCAACAATCATAGGCCTTCGATTGTGTGGAGTGAATACAATCTATCCTCGATCATTCACCCCCTCAGCTGGCAGGGTATACTATAGGGTCTGTTCCCGATATATTATGTTACC
Source organism: Nepenthes mirabilis (assembly GCA_025585075.1). NCBI lineage: Eukaryota > Viridiplantae > Streptophyta > Magnoliopsida > Caryophyllales > Nepenthaceae > Nepenthes > Nepenthes mirabilis. The sequence goes on from JAODPA010146382.1 coordinate 4,757, forward strand.
GTTTACCGATTATTTATTACCGTTTACCGTTTATCAAGTACCGATTATTGATTACCGTTTACCGATTACCGACTACCGATTTCTGAATTAATAACGTCAAAGTATGCTTTCTCTATTTCCTAGATTATATTTTGTTTAACTGTTCTATTTCTGCATAGTTATATGATCGCTTGGCATCATTGTTTTACTGTTCATATGCATGTACCTTGCTGGGCCCCGGCTCACTATTTTATTATTTTTTTTCCCTACCAGATGAGACAGTAGAGTTAGTGCCTGACGCGAAAGAGTGATTGAAAGAAATTTTTGAAGACTTTTGAGGACCTGAAGCATTTTGGAGCCATTTTGGGAGAGCCTATTGACGTAAAGATTTGACTAGACATGTGATTTTGTATCAGATCTTGTATCTATGGATGACCATGCACATGTGGATTTTATATAGAATGCATATGATGTATATGATGGTAAAAAGGAAAAATTATGCTTCTGCAGGTTATTAGTTTAGCTTCCGCTCTAAACTTTTGGATATACTGTACAGGTCCCAGACGGAATTTCGCTATTGAACTGTTAGTGTAGTTAATAGTTTTATAGATTCTTGCCATGGAAGGCACCTATGATCCAATGTATGCATGTTGTAGGAAGGATTGTGGATAATTGATAGTTGTGTGCTTGTAATAGTTGATCATATAGGGTGTATTTTTTGAGTTTCATCCAGTTACAAAAGAGACTCAGTTGAAATTTCTGCAGAAGTCTTGCCTTGTAATTTAGCCCGTTAATCCTTTTCCCGTCTTGACGGAAGTTTTTGAAAAAAAATCCGTTCCGTCACATATTGTATCAGAGAATTGAGATGCCTTAGGAATTGATCAACCGAAAAGCGGAAGCATGAGATTGAATATCTGAACAGAATTCCTGTAGGAATGAGTTGAGGAAGTTAAGGCAACTAGGACCCTTAAGAAATTGGTTCTTAGGCTAGGTTGGAAATTCCTTAAAATTGTTGAATATTTCTTTCTCATTCCATTGAATCCTTGTCTTTATAACCTTGTGTTTACCTTGATTATAGGATGGCAAGTAGAAGAAGTAGAAGGAATGACCACGGTGGCGTTAGCACATCCTATGATAAAGAGGCCGCTTATATTGATCTGTTGGAGAGGATGACCAATGTGGTAGAATTCATCGTGCAAAGACATATGGCTCCAATTCCTACACCCGAGCCAGCTCTGACACTTCTTGGTCCTATGACATATGATAGATTCACAGCGGAGCGAGCACCAGGCTTCCTAGGAAAGCCTGATCCTGTAGAAGCAGACGTGTGGTTAACAAGGATGAAGAAGATATTCGCTATGATTGGCTGTACTGATCGGGAAAAGGTCACCTTCGGGAGTACAAACTAAAATGTGAAGCTGATAGGTTATGGGATATGCAGAAGAGGACAATGGGAGTGCCTGATGATGTCATTACCTGGGAGATGTTTGAGGATGCCTTTTTGGAGAAGTACTTCCCATCCAGCCTCCGAGATCAGAAGGAGTAGAAATTTATGAGATTGAGGCAAGGAACATGACGGTTAAAGAGTATGATGTTAGATTCACCGAGCTGTCCTGTTTTGCAACCTTCTATGTAGAGGATGAGCAGAGGAAGGCGAAGAAGTTCCAGCAAGGGCTACGGGATGACATTAGAAAGTTACTATTAGTTTTAAAGCTCTAAATTTATGCCGAGATCCTAGACAGAGTGGTGATTTATGAGAAGGAAGTAGAGACGGGGAGATTCTATGCAAAGAGGACCGCTAGACGAGCGGGAGTGAGTACCGGATCTACTATGGGGTCTTCTGGACCATCCAAGAAGACTAGGACGACTGATAAGGGAAAGAGTGTTGTACCAGCTCAGTCAGTAACCGGTATTAGAGGGTCAGCTGAAGATTGTACCTTCTGTGGGAAGAAACATCCGGGACAAGCATGCCGTAAGTTGTCGGGAGCATGTTTCAGATGTGGGCAGCAGGGCCAACTGTACAGGGACTGTCTACTACCTCCGAGGCTAAAAGGAAAGAAGCCTACTGCCTCAGCAAACGCTTTTAAGGTGGCTATTCAGGATTCGGAGGCATCTCCCAATGTCATGCAAGGTACTCTTTCTATTTGTGAAGTTTCTGCATCTATATTGTTTGACTAGGGATCTACCCATTCCTTTATTTTCCTGCGATTTGCATGTTGTATTGTATCTGTCTCGTGTGTTCTGGATTGTGAACTGTCTGTGTGTACTCCCACTGGATCCCCTGTGGTTACGGATGTTATGTATCCAGGATGTATAGTTGAGGTGAATGGGAACCATTTGGTTCTAGACTTGGTGTTGTTGAACATGGGTAATTTTGATGTGATTGTAGGGATGGACTGGCTGGCCAAATACCATACCAGTATTGACTGTTTTCTAAAGAGGATTTCTTTTAATATTTTCGGAATGGAGCCCTTTCTTTTCAGGATATTAAGGAAAAGGGGGTGCCTGTATTGATCTCTACTTTACATGCTAAGCATTTGATGAGAAGTGTATATAAAACTTGCTTGACGTATGCCTGCACTATTGGGAGTCATAGTGTGCCGGCTAAGGACATCTTGGTTGTTTATAACTTTGAGGATGTATTTTCAGAGGAGTTACCTGAATTGCCTCCACACTAGGAAATTGAGTTTGAGATTGTTATTGTTCCTAGTGTTAGTCCAGCTTTTAATGCCCCCTATCGTATGGCTCCGACTAAATTGAAGGAGTTGAAGTTATAATTGTAGAAGCTGTTAGGCAAGGGCTTTATCAGACCGAGTGTATCTCCTTGGGATGCGCCGGTGTTGTTTGTGAGGAAGAAAGATGGGTCTTTGTGGTTGTGTGTTGACTATCGTGAGTTGAATAAAATCACGATTAAAATAAATACCCTCTACCGTGTATTGATGATTTATTTAATCAGTTGCAATGATCTCGGGTGTTCTCGAAGATTAATTTGATGTCCAGTTATTATCAATTAAGGATCAAGACGGAAGATGTGGCTAAAACTGCTTTTCGGACACGTTATAGCCATTATGAGTCTATTGTTATGCCTTTTGACCTGACAAATGCTCCAGCTGCTTTTATGGATTTGATGAATAGGGTGTTCAAGCCGTACTTGGATAAATTTGTGGTGGTGTTTATTGATGATATCCTGATTTATTCAAAGGATTATGAAGAACATAAGATTCATTTGAGGAAAGTACTTCAAGTACTCCGCAAGGAAAAATTATATGCCAAGTTGAGTAAATGTGAGTTCTGGCTCGAGAAAATGATATTTTTGGGGCATGTGATTTCTGATGGTGGCATTTCTGTGGATCCCAGGAAAGTAGAGGCTATTATAAACTGTAGCAGGCCGGCTTCTGTGACTGAGGTTAGGAGCTTTCTGGGCATGGCAGGATATTATAGGCATTTTGTAGATAATTTCTCACAGATTGCTATACCTCTGACTCAGCTGCTGAAGAAGGAGGCTAAGTTTGTGTCGACAAAGGAGTGTGATCTGAGCTTCCAGGAGCTAAAGGATTGTTTGACTACCGCTCCAGTGCTAATCATTCCAAAGGGTACAGGAGGCTTTGAGGTGTACTACAATGCCTCTAAGTGGGTCTAGGATGTGTATTGATGTAGCACGGTAAAGTTGTGACTTATGGATCTAGGCAACTGAAAGTGCATGAGAAGAATTATCCTATTCATGAATTATCCTATTCATGAAAGTGTATTGAAGGAGGCTCATCGGTCCCGGTATATGATCCACCCGGAGACAAATAAAATGTATTAGGATCTAAAGAAAACCTTCTGGTGGAGGAATATGACGCGAGATATCATGGCTTATGTGAAGAGATACCTGGTATGTTAGCAACTGAAGGCTGAGAGGAGGAAGCCTTCTAGATTGTTACAGCCGATGCCAATCTCGAGCTGGAAATGGGAGGACATTGCCATGGATTTTGTATTGGGTTTACCGAGGACTCCTAGGAATCATGACGCCGTATGGGTTATAGTTGATCGGCTGACAAAATCAGCCCACTTCTTGGCGATCAGGATGACCTATTCGCATGATAGGTTGGCTCAATTGTATGTAAATGAGATCGTGAGGCTTCATGGAGTTCCTGCCACTATTGTATCTGATAGAGATCCACGTTTTGTCTCGAGGTTTTGGGAGGTTTGCATAAGGAGTTGGGGACAGAGTTGAAATTTAGCACTGCGTATCACCCCCAGACCGATGGCCAAACTGAGCGTACCATTCAGATTCTTGAAGATATGTTGAGGGCCTCTGTTTTGGAGATGAAGGGAACTTAGGATACTTATCTGGGACTAGCTGAATTCGCTTATAATAACAACTATCAGGCTAGTATCGGCATGGCACCTTTTGAGGCGTTGTATGGGAGAAAGTGTAGGTCACCGATTCACTAGGAGGAGACCGGAGACAAAAGGATTTTGGGCCCAAAGATTGTGAAAGAAACAGCGGAGAAGATTAAAGTGATTTATAATAATTTGAAGGTTGCTCAGAGCCGACAGAAAAGTTATGCAGATAAGAGAAGGATAGAATTGAGCTTTGAGGCAGGAGATCTTGTATTTCTGAAGGTCTCACCATCCAAGGGCACGTTCTGGTTTGGAGTGAAGGGGAAATTGAAGTCGCGGTTCATTGGCCCTTTTGAGATTTTAGAAAGGATCGGGGAGGTAACCTACAGGTTGGGCGTTACCACCTAGTCTGACGGGCGTACATGATGTGTTTCATGTATCGATGCTCCAGAAGTACGTCTACGATCTTGCGGACATGATTGACTACGGATCTTTAGCTATTGACAAGGATTTGTCCTACATTGAGGAACTACTGCAAGTTTTAGACCAAAAGGATCAGAAGTTGCATATGAAGACCATCCCTCTGGTGAAAGTGCTTTAGAGAAATCATTTACCGGAGGAAGCCACTTGGGAATGCAAAGAAGAAATCTGAAGCAAGTATCCCCACTTGTTCTCTTGAGGTATGTGGTTTATTTAATTTCGATGACGAAATTCCTTTAAGTGGGGGAGAGTGTGAGGCCTTGGAACCGAAAAACGTGAAAATTGGAAGTAATTAAAATAATGAATATCATTAAGAAGCCAAACATGTAGTAAAAAATGATGGTTGAAAGTAAAAAGTTAGAAAAATACCCGAGTTCAGCAAGTAGCAGAATGGCGCCTGCTGTTCGCCCGAGGCACTGCAGCGAGCACCAAATTCAAGTGGCTGCCCGCTCGCCGCGAGCCAGGCGTACTCGAGTGAGCCCCTGGCAGTAACCCCGCGCTAGAGCCCACGCTGGCAGAATGTAGCCCACTCGCCACGCGCTCGAGATGCGCTCGAGCTCAAGCTCGACTTTTGCCCACGTGCTGACTTCGTTTTTGTTATAAAATGAGGGAAAAAAAGCAAAAGGGAGAGAGAGAGAGAGCAAGCCACGCACGAAGGAGAGGAAGAAGAGGAAGAAGAGAAGAGGAGAAAGGGAAATCATTTGTTCCAATCCATACCCGGTAAAAATAACGGTAGATAGGGCCAAGGCAAGTGTACTTCGAATGTTGTTTTTCGTTTTTACCGATTCTTTTTGCTTTAAAGTTGATAAAAATACTCTAAAGTGATGTTGATGCATGTTTAAAGTAAATGAAGCATGTTTCCTTCGATTGTTCGGTTAAATTTTATATTTATCCATGTTTATTGTAAGTTTTGGCTTCGATTTCGTGAATAAGTATGTAAATTGTGTTCGATTTTGTCCCAGAAGGTTGTGATAAAACCCTAGATCGAAAATGTTGGGAATTTTTTGGTAAATTGCATGATTCAATGTATGTGTATGGATTTGTGGCATTAATTTCATGATTAAGCACATGTTTAGTGATCGATTTGAGTCCGGAGGCGAAGCACTAGGTACGAATATGAAGGGGTTTTGATGCTTTTTAACTGTAGCTCCTATTATATAAAAGTTAATTGACATTGAAATGAAGCTCCCGATATAATTTATTTTTAAAAATTTGTACGGACTTATACCGATAAATTTTCATGCACTTTTGAAGTAAAACTGAAGGATTTTGTAACGGCCCAGATTCTAAAATGTAGAAAGTTCCAGTTATCGAGTCAATATAATCCGGTCAACGTAAAATGTTGACCGGACGGCGTGATCCGGTCAACGTAAAAGGTTGACCAAAAAATATGAATGGAAGGAAGGACGGAGTGGCTTGCGTAGATTATGGAAAAGTCAAAAGTGATAATCCAGTCAACAGGTATTGACCGGAAGTCGTATGAAGGAATTGAATGTGTTTACATGAGAAAGCTAAATCTTGTTAAGTTCAGTGAATCAGAAATTAATTAAAAAAATCTAAAACCCATTAAGTTCAGTTAACTAGGAATTTATGAACTTCTTGAAAATATAAAACCATTAATGACCTAATTAATAAGGGAACGTTTAGGAAATATAAAAGCCATAAGTAAGAAACATTCTCCTTGGATTTGCCAATCATTAATGATGAAACATTCCCCTTGGATTTTCCAAATGATAAAACATTCCCCTTGGATTTGCCAATCATTAATGATGAAACATTCCTCCTGTAGTGCTAATCATTAATGATAGTTATCAGACTTAAGACCTATAAATAAGAACTATATGAGTAAGAAAAAGGCATACAATAGAAATTCTAGTAAAGGGAGGCCAAAAGATCAAGGCAAAGTAGAAGAAACTCAGGCAAGAGTAAAGATCAAGGCAAAGTAGAAGAAACCCAGGCAAGATACTCACCCCTGTTTTTAAAGTTCATGTTTATGCATGTTTGCTACGTAAGTATATGATATTCTTATGAAATTATGTATGTATGATGTTTGTTCTGTTTCTGTGAATTATTGTTCTTAATCGCATGTTTAAAAGAAACTCCGTTATTCATGTTGTTAGATTTTATTTTTAAGTATATGTTTGATTGTCGATCTATACGAACTCTGATAATTAATGTTTAAAGAAAAGACTTCTAACTTTTAAGAAGAAGAGTTTCAGACTTTGAAGAACTCCAACTTTTAGAACTACGAACCTTAAATGGAAATGAACTCAGGCTTTTTTAGAACTTCGGATTTAATGGAACTCCGGCTATTTGAGCTTCGATTTTTAATGGAATTAGAACTCCGGTTTCTGAATCACGGCATTCGTTTAAAACGAGCTCCAGCTTTTATGAATAAGGAACTTCGGCCTTTATGAATAAAAAACTTCGGCTTTTAAGAACTCCGACTTTGACAAAAGAACTTTGGCTTTTGAAACTCCGGCCTTCTGTTTGAAAAAGAACTCTGGCCTATTTATATGAACATGGAACAATGCATGTAATCCGGGTAGCAAGTGAAACTCTACGACTTTCGACTTCCGAACTATGATGTATGGCCATTAAAAGATATGAACTATGAACTGAGTCTCCATTAAACTTGCTGTTAAAGATGGATGAATGATATTGGAGTGACACTCGAGGAGTGCCTCCTGGGCCACGGGAGGGAACTTTTGGTGGCATAAGACTTTTGGAATACGGTCCCATATGCTGGGTTAAAGGCATTACCTCCCGCCCCGAGGAGCATAATGAGGGGATACGGCCTTAGGTTGTGCGGTTACACACAACCCGTCCTCGATGTTATCCTCTCCCGTCCGATCCCTAAACATGATAAGAATTTTCAATGATTTTTATGAGTTTTTCCAAAGACAAGACAATAAGAAAAAGAATAAAAAGAAACGATATGATGATTTTTTGTATGCTAAGATATGTTATGAAATACTATATTGATCCATATATATATGCTTATGTTTTCTGCATGTGAATATTTTGTTGGGCTTTGTGGCTCACTCTTGTTATTTCAGATGACGAAAGGCTCATGGAGGATGAAGTTGAGTAGAACTTTATGGTGCAGTCAAATGGTTCGACTGGCCGGAGCTGATTAAATGAAGAACTTAATTTTATTTTCTTTTGATGTTTTGAGAAGACTTGTAAAAGGATTCTGCTATTTATGACTCTACGAATGTTGTTAGTGTGTTTTCATGATTTCTTTTGGTTAATGTTATTGAAAGGTTTAGTAAGCATCTCAGACTATCAAGTCCGGCTAACCTTAATGTTGGCCAGCTTGGTGTGAAATTAAAATCGGAAGGCCAACTCATACAGTTCGGCCTCAATCAATCTTGTGTAAGAAAGAAAAGTAAACTTTTTATATCCATTAATATTAATTATCTTTTCAAGACTTCACGGCAATTTTATGTTAGAATAAAGCTGGTCCGTCACAGAGTTTTTAGACCGTTACCGTACGTTTTGAAGTTAATTGAAAGTAAATTGTGAAACTTTGATTATGAAAGAAGGTTTTCAATAAAGAAGTTATTTCTGATACTGTTATTTTTGACCTGGGATTGACTACAGTTCGGATAGGTTCTTCGGCATGCCTTAGAACTTTACGATGATAATCGAGGATAACTGTATCCATGGAATTATATGTGGTCCGCCCTTCCTCTGGGCGTTACAGTCAAGAGGAAAGCATAGTTTCTAGCCTACCTTCGAGTGGCACACCGTACCGATCCCGCAAGATGGGATACTCTTGCTACAGTCATAGGCCTTGGATTGTGTGGAGTGAACACAATTTATCCTCGATCATTTGCCCCCTCAGCTAGTAGGGTATACTGGCAGGGTCTGTTACCTATATGTTATGTTACCGTTTACCAATTACCGATTATTGATTACCGTTTACCGTTTATAGAGTACTAATTATTGATTATCGTTTACCGATTACCGACTACTGATTTCTAATTTCTAAATTAATATCGTCAAAGTATGCTTTCTCTATTTCCTAGATTATATTTTATTTAACTGTTCTATTTCTGTATAGTTATATGACCGCTCTGCATCACTGTTTTACTGCTCATATACATATACCTTACTGGGCCCTGGCTTACTGTTTTATTATTTTTTCCCTCCAGATAAGACAATAGAGTTAATGCCTGACGAGAAAGAGTGAATGAAAGAAATTTTTGAAGACTTTTGAGGACCTGAAGCATTTTAGAGCCATTTTGGGAGAGCCTATTGATGTAAAAACTTGACTCGACATGTGATTTTGTATACTGATCTTGTGTCTATGGATGACCATGCACATGTGGATTTTGTATAGAATGCATATGATGTATATGATAGTAAAAAGGAAAATCTATACTTCTGCAGGTTATTAGTTTAGCTTCTACTCTAAACTTTTGGATATACTATATAGGTCCTAGACGACATCTCGCTATTGAAGTGTTAGTGTAGTTAATGGTTTTATAGATTTTTGCCATGGATGGAACATGTGATCCTATGTATGCATGTTATAGGAAGGATTGTGGATAATTGATAGTTGTGTGCTTGTAATAGTTGATCATACAGGATGTATTTTTGAAGTTTCATCCAGTTACAAAGGAGACTCTACCGAAATTTCTGCAGAAGTCTTGCCTTGTAATTTAGCCCGTTAATCCTTTTCCCATCATGACGAAAGTTTTTTTTAAAAAAATACGTTCCGTCACACTTCAGCCTTAGTACATGAGGGCTTGGCTAGTTTGGCTACTGGTTTAGCCGATTTAAGGCCCGATTTGGTCTATTTTTCCCAAACTACCAAGTTCAGCATCAATATGGATGAAAGGGCCAGTTCTGTTGCTGATTTTAGACCTAGTTCAGTGGCCGATTCAGGCCTAAATTTAAAAGTTGACACTTTAACATTATCTCAAGATATTTAGGTAACATGGCTACCAGTTCAATTGGTTTAATGGCCGATTCAAGGTCGGTTCATGGTTGCCATTTCAGTATCAGTAGGGATATTGTTAGCCAATTCTATTGCTGTTGAAGGGCCCGATTCATTGTGTCCTGGGCAGCCGGTTTACATGTCAATAGTTTAGCCTCAATACATGATACTTTGGCTAGTTTGGATTCTAGTTCAGTTGGTTCAGGGACCAGTTCAGTCTATTTTCCTAAACTACCCGGTTTAGTATCATCATGATGCATTGTCGGTTTTATTTGTTCATTTGAGGGCCGGTTCATGGCAAGTTTTGCATAATTCTATAGCTAAAATTTAGCATCAACTTGTAATGCTTTGGCTGGTTCAATTTTTTAATTAATGGCTAGTTCAATTTTTGAATTAATGGCCAGTTCAAGCTATCTCCTACAGTTGAAGAATTCAGCATCAGCACCTACCGGTTCTGTGACAATAGGGATTTTTTTCTAATAATAATTTCTGTCAATAATCACATAAAAATAATACCCATAATTAAATAATATGAAATTTTTACAGGAAATTGGGCAAAGTTTTCTTTGTAATTGGACCAAAAATTATTTATACAACCTACTTAATTAAAACCTGTACAAACATATACATTCTCAAACTTCAACACTCAACATAATACATACATGGGATCGACAAATGCCATATCATCTATGGTTCCAACACAATATTCACAACTACCACATTGGATCTAAATAGAGATGCCATCTAGATCTAAGCAAATCCATAATCAAGTAATAATGAAAGCAAAACTAGATACATCAACCACCTACGGAAGCATAACAAAATCTATAATAATACATAACATATCATGCCACATTCTATTATATAATATAAATATAACT
>JAODPA010146393.1:0-15374 GCA_025585075.1 Nepenthes mirabilis
AAAAAAGAGCAAACAATAGGAGAATAAAAAAAATTGGATTAAGAAACAAAACAACAATGTCAAAACAGTCATTTAATCCCCTCACGAGCAATGGTACAAGTTATAGAGGTAGACTTGATAAATAATTTGTGTGTTGACATTCTATATGCATATATATTAACTTGTCCAGGTGTAAGGCCATGTTTAAGGTTGCTCATGCAACATCTAAAATCCTAATACTTGCATGACTGCGACCACTCGTTTTTAAAAACTAAAAGAAAAAAACAAAACCAAAAGGAAAAAAAATTTGTATGAGTACACTAACTATAATTAATTATAACGATACAAGCAGATCAAAAATAATATATTAAAAACTTATTAATAAAAACACTCTACATACCTTTTTTTGATGACCGCATTAAGATCGGAGCACTCTTCTTCATTTTTCCAATTTATGTTGATTTTGCATTGCCTTGGCATGCTGAGAGATCCATATGAAAATGTTTTCATCTTTGGACAGCAATAAATCTCTACTTCCTCTAAGGATGGGAATTTCAAGACATTATAGTTCTCAGAGCTAAAACTGCGTAGACTTAATAAGTCTTGAAGTTTTATAATTTTTAGACGTGGCAATACAATTATGGTTGAAGTTGCATTATTAGATGTATCCTCAATACTTTCCTGTGGAAGCACTTGTTCAAGGTCATTGCAGTGATCAATGTGAATTTCTTCAAGCTGTACAAATCCTTCACTATGCATGGAAGCTGGGAAAAGAAACTTCAACCCATCGATTTGGGATATTTCAAGATAATGGATACTTTTAACTGAAAAAATCGTCCACGGAATCCTTTGCAAATTAGGCATGTCGTACAACGTGAACTTCCTCAGCCGAGGAGGAATTGCATAAGCACGTCCTTCATGATCAAATAACTCTTCACATCTTTCCAATTGAAATTTCTGAAGCAAATCCAATAGAATTTGACTTTGAAATTGGCCAAAGTCTACTCCTTCAATAGATGGAAATTCTAAGATGACATTATTTGAACTTAAACTCCGAAACGCTGGCAGATTACCGAGTTTTAGAAAGTTTAGGTGAGGGAATACAACCTCGACTTCAACGATATTTGTATCCCACATATTCCCCCCAACTATTTCTTTCATTTTCTCACAATCAATTATGTGAAGTGTTTCAAGGTTCAAAAGCCCTCTGCATACAGAAACTGGAAATAAAGAGGTCAAACCATGGATTTTGGATAATTTTAGTTCACGTAGGTTTTCAAGGGCGAGCTCTTCCCATGGAATCCACTTCAATCGAGGAAAAGAGTCCATAACAAGATTTTTCAATTGAGGTAGTAATGCCAGATTTTCAACTTCATTATTGTAAAATCCTACAAGCTCAATAAACTCTTTAGCAGATTGAAAATCTTGAAGACTGAGTTCTTTAAGATTTTTCATCTGTTTGATTGCATCCAATGAAAAAACTTTTATAACCTTCTCAACAGAACGTATACGGATAGTCTCTAACCCATTGAATGACATAGCATCAAGATGGCTACTCCATATCTCTTGTAGTCCATGCGCTTCAAAAACATTGATATTCTTTATAGCCGGCATAACAACCTGCATTTATTATTAAAAAAATATAATATCTATTTTTTAGTTAATCCAATTATACAAATAAAAATAAATAAAAATAAATAAATGAATAATCAATCATTTTTTTTATATACAGTCCAAATAGATGGTTCTTGAAATACAATACTTCACCCAATAGAAGGATTGAAATAGAAATTCACACAACACATATGAGTGCTTTATTATTGATTAGTCATATGACATATACTCACCCATCAAATGAATATACAATAGTAATTGAGAGAAATTATCTTTACATAAAATTATATCTATGTGGTGTCTTCTTGATAACCTAATCTGACATTTGAAATAAGATAATACACGAGGTATAGTTGTGGCTTGAAATTCTAATATGAATAGATTATTTAACATTCATTATTGCCGTCATCAACAATGTTAAAATAAAAATTTGTATTTCAAGTACTTAAATTAGTGATAATGTTGTACAAGGGGTAAGGAGGGGGCTGGTCTGAGAGCTAATAAAATCAGAAAAATTCTAGACTTTGAATGCAACTCATTATATTATGAGAATAATTAATTAATTAAATGTATAATTACAGATTTTATATCAAATAATTACAAAAACAAATGAAATCAAATAGAAACTTTAGTTTAATCCTGTTTTGGGGTGGGGTGAGAGGGTTGACTCTCTATAGAGATTATAACTATACTATTACTAAAATCTAAAGAAAAAAAACTATTTTGAATTACTAGTGAATCTAACTTTCATTTTATAATATTCTATGAATATAAATATTTTTTATCGCCTCTATTAAACAAAATAAAGAAAATATATAATTATGTTGTATTAATTACTACTCTGAATTAAATAAGCATAATAAAAAGGTAAAATTATAGAATACCAAAAATTAATAACAAATATATATGTATGTATACCTTATCATTGAATAGTGCATTTGAATTCTCTGGATATTCTGGGCTGACAAATGTCATCATTTCCTTTAAATCAGAGCATACGATTCTTTCGAGGGATGAAAACACAAGCTTGATACTCCCTTCGAAAAGGCATTTCAAATTGGGTAGGTTAAACAAACGCATATCTCGCAGCTTGGGGAATATGGTCATCTCTGTGTCACTGTTCTTCATTTTCTCAGTTTCTTTTGCAATGATCTCTTTCATATTGTTACTGCCAGAAACATGTAGATAATCAAGCTGTTCAAGGGCCACGGCCACAGACAATGGGCATAATATTTCTAGACTTGAACAGCCACGAACATCTAATTTCTCTAAAATTCGAAAACTGTGATGTATAATAACATCCTTATTCCTCCAAATGCTCCTCAAATCTAGCAAGTCATAAAGTTTTAGATTGACTAATCTTGGAAATGCTGGAACTTTTTCTTCAACATCTGTCAAATGTGTTTGTAAGCAGCACAAAATGATGATATTAGTAAAAATAAATAAATTGATAAAAAAATTAAACAAAAAAAAATGACAATAATTATGATGTACCTTTTTATTGAAGAATGGTTTGTCATCCTGCATGCCATCATCATCGTCCCGGAAACTCCGAACAAAATCAATATCTTGTAAAAATAGGTTCTTGAGACGAGAAAAGTTATCATATAAATCAAGTCTATGATATATCCCTTTCAACTTACGCATGTTTTTGACAATCAATTCCTCTAATTTTGAAAATACACCCTCCTCATTCGACTCATTTGTGCTGGCAATATATTCCGTATCACTGCAATTTGCAACATAAAGACGCTTCAAATTTCTAAACCCGTTGTTTATTAAGCTGTCTGTGACATTTATCAAACCCATTATCTCCACCAATAATAGACACTCTGTTTCCTGGAGTAAGCAATTTATACTTTGCTTACGGAGCATGCTGCCTTCTATATTTTCTAGGAGCAAAATTTGTGAGGATAATTTCCACTGTTGACCGAAACAATAAGAATAAGGTGCAGATAAAAAGTTATTTAAAGCTTGACCGCCGATAGATATCTGAAACCGTAATAGATGGGAAAAGAGCAAATCATTAGGCAGAAGATCAATGTTTAGAACATGCATTTCCAACACAGCCAAGTTAGATAGGGATTCCAACTCAATCAAGTTGGCCCCATTTTCATCATTATCCCTTCCTCTATTTTCAAAACTGCCCATCATGTAAAGCTCTTCCAAGTCGGTGAGCCTAGCTATGACACCTGCATGGATTTTTCGAAGCTTTGAACACCCAGTCAGATCTAGCAACTTGAGATGTACCAAGTTCTCAAACTTTTTCGGCAACTCGGCAATTGTAGATTCACGCAAGCTAAGAAATAAGAGATCAACCAATTTGACAATTGTAGATATGTCACTTAAATCACAGCGCTCTAGATGTAAGGTTCTTAGATTTTTTAGTTGAGTAATTGAAGACGGTAATATCTGAAACTTCATGTCCGACATAACTAAGACTTCAAGGCTACTCATCCATAGGAAAAAGTTATCCGAAAACTTATCATATAGCTGACTGTCTTTCAATAGCAACATTTCTAGCTTGGGAAATTCGAACCGGCTCAAAGGTTCATGATTATGGTCCTCTGTCATTGAGATGGCTGTGTAACTTTTAAAAGTATCCTTCTTTAGCAATCGAGGAAATGATCCAAATTGAAAGACATTGCTTCCTGCCACATTAATAGTTAAAAAATTATATTATGGTTTTTAAAGTCTACTGATAGAATTATTATGATTACAATGCAAACCAATCTTATTAAAAAAAGAAAAAAAAATGAAATGCTCTAGCAGTCAAAAAAAAAGATTTATCATTCTAATTTAGTTAAAATGATGCTAAACAGAATTCTAAAAAAAAAAATAGATTTTGAATGAATAATTATTATTTAAAACCTGTTAATTTCTAGATTAAAAGGTCTTGATCCAAGCCACGCACACTTTTGGCAGGTGATTTGGAGATGACTTGGGAATCACTAAATAGTGTAAGGGGCTAGGTGTAATTGTTCAATGTATAGCTCAAGAAAATCAAATCCTCCACGCGCATCAAAAAGATGTGGTTTATCAGTTGGAATCTATCAAGTGAACTACAGGTAGGAGTCAAGATTAGGGAGTCACAAAGCATACCTTTGGCTGCTATGGACGTTGAAGTCGCTCGAACAACATCTTGTAACTTGACATGTTGTTCATCCTCAGCCTCCAGCAACAAAGATGAAGATTTGAGTTCAGAAACCCACAAATTTGCCTGCTTTGTCGCTTCATCCAACGAATTCCTATGTTGAAACAGGCCCAAGCCGGCACCGTATCTCAACAAGTCTCGGATGGCTATACTCGAACCCAATGGAAATAGGCAACAGAGTAAGAAGAATTTCTTCTTTTCATCGCCACTTATAAAGTTGTAACTCAACTCTAGGATGGGATACACGTTTTCTTCCATAGCCCCCTCAACTCTAGCTGAAACGGGTCTCCCAAGCTGGGCAGCGGCATCTTTCCAAACCGACAAATCTCGATCCCTCAAAGCGTCTGCCAGGGCAACAATTGCGAGCGGCAAACCTTCGCATTTCTTCACCAATTCACTTGTCACGGAGTTGTAGCCATCATCATGATCAGCTAAGCGCCCTGCTCTTTCCAAGAACAGGGTTGTAGCTTCTGTGTCATCCAAGCCCTGCACTTTGAATATCTTATCGGCTCCCATCTTTTGGCACACGTCTTCGCTTCTGGTAGTCAAAACTATTTTGCAATCGCGCGAAATTC
This sequence comes from Nepenthes mirabilis, assembly GCA_025585075.1. Lineage (NCBI taxonomy): Eukaryota > Viridiplantae > Streptophyta > Magnoliopsida > Caryophyllales > Nepenthaceae > Nepenthes > Nepenthes mirabilis. Next base: position 5,323 of record JAODPA010146393.1, read on the forward strand.
CAACTTTGTCCAAGTCAAGTTTTTTCCAGATATTGTCCAGTATCACAAGTGCTTGACTCTCCCCCTTGAGCCTCTTGTGTATTCTGCGTGCCCTTTCGTCAGCACTTTTGAAATCATGCAACGGCAAGCCAATCCTCTCTGCTATCTGTTGCTGCACCTTTAAAACATCCGGAGCTTGCGACACCTCCGCTGGCACGACTTCACTAAACAATCTATCAGCTTCCGCTCGCCTAGCAACCTCTTCGATCAGGGTTGTCTTCCCAACCCCTCCCATCCCGTAAATGCCAATCACATGGACTTCCTTGTCTTTTAAGGCCTTCATTATCTCATTGAAAGTCAACTCCCTAGAAGCTAAGCTCTTGGAGTACGCAGTTGGTGTGGATCCTAACATTAGCGGTCCCTTAGGGAGACTCACCTCACTTGGGCCACGGTCCTTCATCTCCTTGATTTTTTCTTCAATAATCGTGGACTTTTCTATAGCCCTCTTGCTCACAAAATAGCGGTACATCAAATTCCAATGTGGTAACACGGACTTCTTTGTCTTTTAAGGCCTCCATTATCTCATTGACAGTCGACTCCCTAGAAGCTAAGCTCTTGGAGTACGCAGTTGGTGTGGATCCTAACATTAGCGGTCCCTCAGGGAGACTCACCTCACTTGGGCCACGGTCCTTCATCTCCTTGATTTTTTCTTCAATAATCGTGGACTTTTCTATAGCCCTCTTGCTCACAAAATAGCAGTACATCAAATTCCAATGTGGTAAACCGAAGCACCATTGGTCCTTTTCCTTGATCTTTTTCTCATTACGTTCACCGTCCTTCAAAATTGCTTTCGCGTCTTCCAGCCATTTAACGACTGCTGGAGCAGGTTCTTTAAGTTCTCTTTGACCAGCCTTTACCCGTTCTTCTATCTCGCTCGTCAAATCCTTCAGCTCGCCAAGTTTAATCCCGAATTTTTTGATGTTGTCCTTGCAGTGTCGAATATAAGAACACCCTTTTTTGATCGGACGAAAGACCGGCATAAGACAGCTCGCAAGTACCTGTCCGGCTGCATTAGTGATTACATCCATTGCCTTATTTTTATGAGAATGCTCTCACCTCCAACACTGATTTGCAGCGTCCAGATATCAAACTAAAGTGATTTGCTCACTAAACTTGCAAGCTAGCATTTCTCTGTGCTGCTACCCGGCTATATAGTGTACACACTGGTTGCCCGTCTGGCGGTAACACTGTTTTGTACCCATCCGCGCTCAAAAAATTATATTATTTATATTTCCTCACTTTATTTTCAACTTTTTGTAATTTTTCCTTCACCATTACAACTTCCTTCTCCTTTTTGCATTTTTGTTGCTTGCTCAAATAAAAGAAGTTTGCAGATAATAGGCCAATACAATTAATATATATATATAGGCATAATTTAATTATTAAACACACCAACAAAATAATCACGTGGGTAAAAAAATAAGCAAACAATAGGAGAATAAAAAAATTTGGATTAAGAAACAAAACAACAATGTCAAAACAGTCATTTAACCCTCTCATGAGCAATGGTATAAGTTATAGAGGTAGACTTGATAAATAATTTGCGTGTTGACATTCTATATGCATATATATGACTTGTCCAGGTGCAAGGCCATGTTTAAGGTTGTGTTGACATTCTATATGCATATATATGACTTGTCCAGGTGCAAGGCCATGTTTAAGGTTGCTCATGCAATATCTAAAAATCCCAATACTTGCATGACTGCAACCACTCATTTTCAAAAACCAAAAGGAGAAAAAGATTATATGGGCACACCAACTAAAATTAATTATAACGATACAGGCAGATCAAAAATAATATATTAAAAACTTATTGATAAAAAAACTCTACGTACCTTTGTGTGATGAACGCATTAAGATCGTAGCACTCATCTTCCTTTTTCCAATTCATGCTGATTTTGCATGGCCTTGGCGTATCGAGAAATCCATATGAAAATACTTCCATCACTGGACATTCCCGAATCTCCACTTCCTCTAAGGATTGGAATTTCACGGTATTGTAGTTCTCAGAGCTAAAACTGTGTAGGCTTCGTAAGTCGTAAAGTTTTATAATTTTTACATGAGGCAAATTAATTGTGGTCGAAGTTGCATTATTAGATGCATCCTCAATACTTTCCTGTGCAAATACTTGTTCAAGGTCTCTGCAGCCATCAATGTGAATTTCTTCAAGCTGTACAAATCCGTCACTATATATGGAAGCTGGGAAAAGAAACTTCAACCCATGGACCTTGGATATTTTAAGATAATGGATACTTTTAACTGAAAAAGCCATCCACGGAATCCTTTGCAAATTGAGCGTGTTGCACAATGTGAACTTCCTTAGCTGAGGAGGAATAGCATTAGCTCGTCCTTTGCGATTGAATAACTCTTCACATCCTCCCAATTCAAGATTTTTCACGTGCTGAGACTTCCGAAGCAAATCCAATAAAATTTGATTTTGAAATTTGTCAAAGTCTACTCCTTCAATAGATGGAAATTCTAAGATGATGTTATTTGAGCCTAAACTTCGAAACGCTGGTAGATTAACAAGTCTTAGAAAGTTTAGACGAGGGAATTCAACCTTGACTTTAATGATATTTGTATCCCACGATTTCCCCCCAACTATTTCTTCCATTTTCTCACAATCAATTATGCTAAGTGTTTCAAGGTTCAAAAGCATTCTACATGCAGAAACTGGAAATAAAGCGGTCAAACCATGGATTTTGGATAATTTTATTTCACGTAGGTTTTTAAGGGTAAGCTCTTCCCATGGAATCCACTTCAATCGAGGAAATGAGTCCATAACAAGATTTTTCAATTGAGGAAGTAATGCCAGATTTTCAACTTCATCATTATAGAATCCTACAGGATCAATGAACTCTTCTGCTAACTGAAATCTTCTAAGTTTGAGTTCTTTAAGATTCTGCATCTGTTTGATTGTATCCAATGAGAAAACTTTCATAACTTTCTCAGCAGAATATATTATGATAGTCTCTAATTCGCTGAATGACCTAGCATCAAGGTGGCTATCCAATATCTCTTGTGGTCCATGCATTCTCCGAATATTGATATCCTTTAAAACCGGAAAAACAACCTACATTTATTATAAAAAAATATAATATCTATTTGTTAGTTAATCCCATTATACAAACCAAAAAAATAAAAAAAATTAAATGAATAATCGAGCATTTTTTTTTATATACCGTCCAAATAGATGGATCTTGAAATGCAATACTTCACCCAATAGAAGGATTGAAATAGAAATTCACACAGCACATATGAGTACTCTATTATCCCATCAAATGAATATACAATAGTAGCCGAGAGAAATTGCCTTTACATAAAATTACGTTTATGTGGTGCCTTTTCTTGATAGCCTAATCTAACATTTGAAATAAGATAATACACGAGGCATAATTATGGCTTGAAATTCTAATGTAAATAGATTATTTAAAATCCATCATTGCCGTCAACAACAATGTCAAAATTAAAATTTGTATTTCAAGTACTTAGATTAGTAGTAATATTATATGAGGGGTAAGGAGGGGCTAGTCTAGGAGCTGCTAAGAAAAATGCTGGACTTCAAATGCAACTCATTGTATTATGAGAATAATTAATTAATTAATTATATAATTACATATTTTACATTAAATAGTTACAAAAATAAATGCAGTCAAATAGAAACTTTAGTTTGATCCTGTTTTGGGGGTGGGATGGGAGAACAAATATATACATACATATATATACCTTATCATTGAATAGTGCATTTGAATTCTCTGGATATTCTGGGATGATAAATGCCACCATTTTCTCCAAACCATTGCAATAGATTCTTTTGAGGGATGGGAATACAAACTTGATACTTCCTTCGAAAAAACATTTCAAACTCGGTAGAAACCCCAAACTCATAAACTGTAGCTTGGGGAATATGGTAATCTCTGTGTCACCGTTTTTCATCTCTCCAATTTCTTTCGCAATGATTTCTTTCATATTCTTATTGTTCCGAACACTTAGATAGTCAAGTTGTTCAAGGGCTGCGGCCACAGACAATGGGCATATCATTTCCAGATTTGGACAGGTTTTAACAGATAAACTCTCTAAGCTTTGAAAGCTGTGATGTGTAATAACATCATTGCTCCTCCAAATGCTCCTCAACTCCGGCAGAAAACAAAGATCTAGATCAACTAATTTTGGGAATGCTGGAACCTCGTCCTCAACATCTGCCAAATGCCACAGCTCCACGATGCCGCCTACCCATCTAATGTCCAATTTTTTAAGACTAGGAAATTTTATCTGCAAAATATTATCCACATTATATCAGAAATGCCTTGATTTTTCAGCTGTAATTTTTAATTGAAATAATTATGATAATATCTCATGTTTACTTCTTTTTATTTATTTCTATTGAGCCATTATTTATTTATTTATTTATTTATTTGTCCTATTCCTATAATTTAATTTTTTGGCACGTATTCTCTCCTCCCCACAAATTCATCATTTTTTTTTCAATTCACTCACCGCTTACCCGTCAATCCATTTTATGTTCATATTTTTGGATATTACAATTTTCTCCCTCAGACTCTAGGCTGGAGACCACTACTTGTGATGGATTGGTGCGCTCTCTCTCTCTCTCTCTCTCTACTTTTATTTTCTTAAGCCAATATAAGAAAATATCCACTATCAAATTTTACTAAATTTGGTATAAAATTATAGAGAGACGATATAGAAATTTACCAATTTTTGAGAAATTAGGTAACTTTTGGTCTTTGCACGTATTCTTTAGAGTTTTATTATGCCAAATGAAGAACAGATAATTAAATTTCTTTGAAAAAATGTGTTTGTAAGCAACATAAAATGATGATATTAGTAAAAATAAATAAATTGATAAAAAATTAAATAAAAAAATGACAATAATTATGATGTACCTTTTTATTGAAAAAGGGTTTGTCATCCTGCACGTCGTCATCATCATCATCCCAGAAAGTCCGAACAAATTCAATATCTACTAAATATAGGTTTTTGAGATGAGAAAAGTCATCATATAAATTGGGTCCATGATATATCCCTTTTAACTTATGCATGTCTCTGACATGCAATTCCTCCAATTTTGAAAATACACCCTCCTCATTCGATTTATTTGTGCTAGCAATGTATTCCATATCACTGCAATTTTTTACATAAAGGTGCTTCAAATTTCTAAACCCATCATTTATCAAGCTATCCGTAACACTTGTCAAACCTCTTATCTCCACCAATATTAAACACTCTGTTTTTTGGAGTAAGCAATTTATACTTTGCTTAAGGAGCATGCTGCCTTCTATGTTTTCCAGGAGCAAAATTTGTGAGTTTAATTCCCACTGTCGAAAGTAAGAATGATCATAATCAGTTGAAGAAAAAAATTTATTTAAAGCTCGACTGCCGATAGATATTTGAAACCGTGATAACTGAGGAAAGAGCAAATCATCGGGTAAAAGATCAATGCTTGGAACATGCAATTCCAACACTGCCAAGTAAGATAAAGATTTTAACTCAATCAAATTGGCCACCTTTTCTTCATTATTCCGTCCCTCATTTTCAAAACTTCCCATCATGTAGAGCTCTTCCAATTCAGTGAGCCTAGCTATGACACCTATACGAATTTTTTGGAGCTTTGAACAATCAGTCAGATCTAACAACTTGAGATGTACCAAGTCCTCAAACTTTTCTGGCAACTCGGCAATTGTAGATTCACGCAGACTAAGAAATAAGAGATCAACCAATTTAACAATTGCGGATATGTCACTTAAATCACAGCGCTCTAGATGCAACGTCCTTAGGTTCTTTAATTGAGTGATTGAAGATGGTAATGTCTGAAATTTCATGTCCGACATAACTAAGACTTTAAGGCATTTCATCCCTTGGAAGAAGTTATTCGAAAACTTATCAGATGGCCAACTACCTTTCAATAGCAACATTTCTAACTTGGGAAATTTGAACCGACTCAAAGGTTCATGATTATGGCCATTCGTCATTGAAATGGCTGTGTAAGTTCTAAAAGTCTCCTTCATTAGCAATCTAGGAATTGATCCAACTTGAAAGACATTACATCCTGCCACATCAATAGTCAAGAAATTATATTGTGATTTTAAAGTCTACTAATAGAATTATTGTGATTAGAATGCAATCCGATCTTATTAAAAAAAAGAAAAAGAATGAAATACTCTAATTTAGTTAAAATGACCCTAAACATATTTTTTAAAAAATAAAAAGATTTGGAACGAAGATTTATTGTTTAAAAGCCGTTAATTTCTAAATTGAAAGGCCTTGATCCAATCCACGCATACTTTTGGCAGGTGATTTGGAGATGACTTGGGAATCACTAAATAGTGTTAGGGGCTCGGTATAATCATTTAGTGTATAGTTCAAGAAAACCAAATCCTCCACGCACATAGCAAAAAGATATGGTTTATCAGTTGGAATCTATTAGGTGAACTAACTACAGGAAGGTAGAAGTCAAGATTAGGGAGTCACGGAGCACACCTTTGGATGCAATGGACATTGAAGTCGCTCGAACAACGTCTTGTAACTTGACATGTTGTTCATCCTTAGCCTCCAGCAACAGGGACGAAGATTTGAGTTCAGAAGCCCACGAATTCGCCTGCTCTGTCGCTTCATCCAACGAATTCATATGTTGAAACAGGCCCAAGCCCGCCCCGTATCTCATCAAGTCTTGGACAGCTATACTCGAACCCAATGGAAATAGGCAACAGAGCAAGAAGAATTTTTTCTTTTCATCGCCACTTATAAAATTGTAACTCCACTTTAGGACGGGATACACGTTTTCTTCTATAGCCCCCCCAACTCTAGCTGAAATGGGTCTCTCAAGCTGGGCAGCAGCACGTTTCCAATCCAACAAATCTCGATCCCTTAACGCGTCTGCCAGGGCAGCAATTGCGAGCGGCAAACCTTCGCATTTCTTCACCAATTCACTCGTCACGGATTTGTATGCTTCATCATGATCTGCTGGGTGTCGTGCTCTTTCCAAGAACAGCTTTGTAGCTTCTGTGTCATCCAAGCCCCGCACTTCGATTATCTTATCAGCTCCCATCTTATGGCACACGTCTTCGCTTCTGGTAGTCAAAACTATTTTGCAATTGCACGGAATTCCAACTTTGTCCAAGTCAAGTTTTTTCCAGATATTGTCCAGTATCACAAGTGCTTGACTCTCCCCCTTTTTCAACGCCTCATTAAGAGCTTTCTTCCCGAGCCTCACGTGTATTTTGCGTGCCCTTTCGTCAACAATTTTGGAATCATGTAACGGCAAGTTGATCCTCTCTGCTATCTGTTGCTGCACCTTTAAAACATCCGGAGCTTGCGACACCTCCGCTGGCACGACTTCACTAAACAATCTATCAGCTTCAGCTCGCCTAGCAACCTCTTCGATCAGGGTTGTCTTCCCAACCCCTCCCATCCCATAAATGCCAATCACACGGACTTCCTTGTCTTTTAAGGCCTCCATTATCTCATTGAAAATCGATTCCCTGGAAGCTAAGCTCTTAGAGTACGCAGTTGGTGTGGATCCTAACATTAGCGGTCCCTCAGGTAGACTCACCTCACCTGGGCCACGGTCCTTCATCTCCTTGATTTTTTCTTCAATAATCGTGGACTTTTCTATAGCCCTCTTGCTCACAAAATAGCGGTACTTCAAATTCCAATGTGGTAAGCCAAAGCACCATTGGTCCTTTTCCTTGATCTTTTTCTCATTGCGTTCACCGTCCTTCAAAATTGCTTTCGCGTCTTCCAGCCACTTAACCACTGCTGGAACAGGTTCTTTAAGTTCTCTTTGACCAGCCTTTGCCTGTTCTTCTATCTCGCTCGTCAAATCCTTCAGCTCGCCAAGTTTAATCTCGAATTTTTTGATGTTGTCCTTGCAGTGTCGAATATAAGAACACCGTTTTTTGATCGGACCAAAGACCCACTTAAGACAGCTCGCAAGTACCTGTCCGCCTGCCGAAGTGATTACATCCATTGCCTTATTTTTATAAGATTGCTCTCGGCTCCAACAGTGATTTGCAGCGTCCAGAGATCAAACTAAAGTGATTTGCTCACTAAACTTGCAAGCTAGCATTTCTCAGTGCTGCTACCCGGCTATATAGTGTACACACTGGTTGCCCGTCTGGCGGTAACACTGTTTTGTACCCATCCGCGCGTCTCTCTTCCCAGATGAAGGCAAAAGCGTAGGCCCTATATGCTTCACCTACGCCATCAAAACAGGAAGAAAAATGAAAGAAAAAGAAGTGTGTTTTCATAGAATGAAAATATTTAAAANGCACCACACATATGAAAAACAAGCTACTCAATACCTAATAGAAGTCTGATTGGCACCTAACTGCCAAAACTAAATTAACTCGCGCCCTATGGCATGCTTAAGCCACATTTGTGCACCATAATATATGGCCTTGGCACCTAGAGTGAGCTCAATTTAGTGCTTTAAGTGCCGGCTAGTATACATAGAAAAATCTAAACTTATTTCTATTATTTTTTAATAAAGTTTGAGAGATGATAGAAAATGAGATGACGATAAAAAAGAAAGTGATAGAGAAGTTAAAAAAATTTAAATTAAGACAACAAAGTTAGAATTTTGGTGAGAATTAATATAAAACAAGTGAAATCCAAACCTTTATTCCCTTGTCACGTGTTAGGTGTTACGATAAAATACTTTGGTGTATGAACTTCACTTCATTAGTATGCTAAGCACGGATAATCTGCAAAGAGTGTGTTTGAACTTCAATCAGGTATTCTCCACACGCAATCTCTTTTCCTAAAACACACAAACACACACGTCAGTTGAGGTTAGGCATCTTTCAATCTAACATGATTCGATCTAGAGTTAACATTGATTCAAAATTTTATTCAAACTTAAAACTCCATTTATTCTTATTATCAAAAAATCAAAATTAAAAAGTAAACTCATACCTTACAGAAGTATTTGCCTTGTTTGCAATATGCATGAGTGTGAGACATACACTAACTATGTGCTGGCCTTTTATAGCCAATTTAAAAATTTAAAAATTTTATTATAAAAATATTTTTAAAGTGATTTAAAATTAAATTAATAATNTATGCATAGACCGTTGTAAATAACTAGTTGTAACATCTAAGTTTAAATTTTATCATAATCTCAATTAATTAAATCAATATAATTAAAATTAAGATTAAAAGATTACAAAAATTGTACCACAAGTTAAAATTGAACGAGATTATTTTAAGTTAAAGGACATCCGACCGGTGCCCTATATGTGTGAAAAACAAGCTGCTCAACGTCTAATAGAAGTCTGATCGGTATCTGAGTGTCAAAACAAAATTACCTTGCGCCCTGCGGCATGCTTAAGCCACATTTGTGCGTCACAATATATGGCCTTGGCACCTGACACGCGCTTAATCCAGTACTCAAGTGCCGACTAGTATACACAGAAAAATCTAAACTAATTTTCATCATTTTTAGTAATGTTTGAGAGAAAAGAGAGAATGAGATAGGGAGAAGAATGAGAATGATAAATATGAAGTTAAAAAAGTTCAAATTAAGTTAACAAAGTTAGAATTTGACGAGAATTAAGATGACGCAAGTGAATTTCAAACCTTTATTCCCTTCTCGCACGTTAGGTGTTACGATAAAATACTTTGGCACATGAGCATCACTTCATTGGCGTATCAGACGCAAATAATCTGTAAAAGATGTGTTTGAATTTCAGTCGAGTGTCCTCCAAGCGTAGCCTCTCTTCCTAAAACACGCAAGTATACACGTCAGATATCGGTTATGCGTCTTTTAATTCGATATAACCCGATCTAGAGTTAACTTTGATTCAAATTTTTATTTGACATTAAAACTCCGTTTCTTTTTATTATCAATAATCAAAATTGAAATTCGAACTCATACCTTAGAAGAAGTGTCCACCTTGTTTGTAAAATGCATGAGTGTGAGGCATGCATTAGCCATGTGATGGCCTTTTATAGCAAATTTTAAAATATTAAAATTTTATTATAAAAGTATTTTC
>JAODPA010146404.1:0-15372 GCA_025585075.1 Nepenthes mirabilis
AAATATTTTTTATCTTCAAGTTTATAGAGATGAAACTAATTGAGATTAAGGATCGCCTAATCTTTTTAAAGACACTAACTATATAATGTTATTTTAGTCTTGTTATGTAAAATAAGGGTTAAGGAAGTTTGATCATTTAAATTGTATTCCATTCATTCATACCTTTTGATCCTAACACAAACTTAGTGAATGATGATTGTCATTCTATTGATTGATTGAAAACATTTAGGAATCATTACATTTCTTACATGTGCAATGACATTTACTCGGTACTAAATACTTAAACAGTAGGCAAATTAATCATGTATACTTAGTGATGCGTACCTGGATCCTACTTCGAACAGATTCGGATTCTTCTGGATGATCTGAATCGGCTCCGTTCACTGAGTGCGAATCCTGCACACCACTAAAATGAACAAGAGGTCAGCGTTAACGGCGAGATGTAATCCCACCGAAAACACTCCGACACTCAAGTCAGTAAAACAGCCTTCAATGGAAGGAACTGAAAAATAGAGAGAGCAATGGGAGAGGGGAAGAGAGTGCTTTGTTCAAGATGTCAGAGAGGCGCAGGGCCTTTCTCGTATCTGGATGGTGGGAAGGCAGAGAACGAGTGCTTTGTTCCAGATGTCAGAGAGGCGCAGGGCCTTTCTCGTATCTGGATGGTGGGAAGGCAGAGAACGACCATCAAGACTCGTTCGTTGCCTTGAAGTTTGATTGTGTTTGAGAGTTTGGCTGCCGGGAGGCAAAGATCGATCCCCAGAACACTTAGAGTTTTCTGTGTTAATGCCGACGTCAAAGAGCGTGTCAGAAAGCTTTTTCTCCTTTTTCCCCCTGGATGGTGAATCCAGGGCCTCTTTTATGGCAAAGATGGCGATCCTCCTCCTTTGGAAGGAGCGATCGTCCCTATGATCTGCTGCTGGCCTTCATTTTTGGAGGCTGATGCTTGTTGCCCAATTGTGGAGGATTGTTTCCTTCTGAGGCGGCCAATCACTTTCCAAGTCAGTTTCTTTCCTTCCCAGCATGTTACCGTTGGGGTTCCTTGGCTGGCAAGGAGTTGAGAAGATCTGACGCCTTCCTTATTTGAAGGGCGCCAATCTTGCTGATATTCCTTTTGAGATCGTGGAATATCCTTGGAGGGTCATGATTGGCCTTTTTATGATTGGTGGGCCTAAACGGGTCAGGCCCGTTACTGTTGAAAGGCGTTATTTGGGCCCAATGTATAGGGAGCGGACGGTCAACGTCTGAGTTGACCGTCAGTGGTGTTGGCCGCCTTCGTGGAGAATGAAGGGAGAGCGGCGGGCGATCAACTGATGGGCCGTGGGCCATAACAGAATAGGCCCATCACTGTTGCAAAGCCTCTAAAGGCCCAACAAAACTGGTCAACGCTGAGTTGCCCGTTTGTGAGTAAGTTGGCCGCCAGGACGGTCAACGACAACGTTGACCGTCTTCGGGCCTTCCTGTTTCTGGGCCCATCTTCTTACTGGGCCGTTAGAAATGTTGACTGCCCTTCTTGGGCTTCCGTTGACCATCTTTTGGGCCAACCCATTTTTGGTGTACCCATCACTAGCCCCCCATACTGGTGATCAGATTTCTGGCCTCCAATATGTTCATGATGGGATGCCTCTCCTTACTTTGGGGATCTCATGGGAATTCGTAAAAAGTGTGAAGGAGAGTTTGACCGGAATCGTTGACCATTTTTGGCCAATTCGGGTGTACCAGAATTGTTGACCATTTTTGGCCAATTTCGGAGTACTGGAATTGTTGACCATTTTGGTCAATTTCGGAGTTCTAGAATTATTAACCATTTTGGTCAATTCCGGAGTTCCAGAGTTGTTGACCGTCCTGGCCAATTCTGGGAATGATTTCTGCCAGCTTTTGGCCGGACTGCAAGGCAGAAATTGACACGTGTCTTCCTTTGGTTGGGAGGATATCCGTGTCATTAACGCGCCAGAGATCCGTCCTTTTGTAGGGTCAAGTGGAGTGGCGACACGTGTCAATCCTGACAGTGTCATTAATGGGGGGGGTTTCTGGGTCAGAGCCCGTCCTTTTGAGGGTCAAATGAGGAAGTGACGCGTGGCGGGACTGACGGTTTCCTTTGCATGCTTGGCGCTTAAGTTTTTCGTCCGTTTTTTGAAATCAGTTACGCTTCCAAGACCTTCGTCTTCTTCATTCGCACTTCCTCAAAAGAAAACCCAAAGCTTCTCCTGATCATGGCTTCCGTGGCTGATTTCCTGTCTGTTCTAAGAGAAAATGACGTCAAAGCTCTATGCGTCGAGTTCAACATCCCTAAGGATGCGGCCTGGAGGGTCCCAGGCAAGGACGACAAAGTCGCTTTTCCACCGGAGGGCTACGTTACTGTTTATGAGGCTCATCTGAGGAGTGGCCTCCGCCTGCCATTGCCTGAGGAGTTGGAGTCGATCATGGCGGCTCTACAAGTGCCCATCGCCTAACTCCATGCCAATGTGGTGAGGCATATTTGCACGTTATGCATTTTTGTCCGGAAGCTCGGCCAGAAGTTTAGGATGTCTGGCCTTAAGGTTATATTCAAAGTGACCCAGGGGGCGGAGTGGATTTCACTCAGCCCCATATGGGGATAAAAATAAACAAGGCCATTCACGACTCCCTGAAGAACTTGAAAAATCGGTTCTTCTTTGTAAAGGTGGGAGAGAAGTGGCCCGTTGCGCGGGATTGGGGCAAGGTTCCAGAGGTGCACATTGGTGCGCCGTCTGCAACGGAGAGTGCCGCGTACGCCTGGCTAACAAAGGCCATACGGCTTAGTCCTGACGAGTTTAGAAGGGACTTCTTGGTCTCTCGGGAGGAGACCAAGAAAGCTAAATGGGGACCGCCGTCCCCGGTCCAGAAGCCGCACCTCCCGATTAAAATGGTGAGGCCTGAAGATTTAAGGGGTGTGATCATCCGCCCAAGGCGTTCGGAGGAAGCCACGAGAGGGTGACTGGCACGCCCTCATCTTCCTCTTCGCAGATTGATCTTGTGGCTGTCGGGATCTGCGGCGGACCCGGCAGCACTTCTGGAGCGGAGAGGTCCATTGAGGACAGGTCGGCGGATGCCGGAGGAGTTATTCTGGCCCAACCTGCGGTGAAGGTGGTTCCAGGCGCTGTCTGGATGGAATCGGTGGAGGAGCCAGCTCGCGACATGCCTGAGGGTTCGCGCGTTTATATTGTGGAGCCGTCGACGAGGGCCGATCCACCAGTAGTTGCTCCAAAGGCAGTCAGGAGGAAAAAACCTGTCGCGACTACTCCAGTGGCTGCAGGAGAGGAGCCCGCTGCTGCCGTTGATGATGATGAGTTTTTGGATCGCATTTTGGATGAGGCAGCGGCGAATTCGGCGCGAGAGGGTGCTCCTGGCTCAACATCTCCAATCCCACCACCAGTTGGACCAGGCCTGGAGTCCAGACCTGTGAGGTCCTACAGGAAGACTTACGAGGTATGACCTCTGCAACGGCTCCCTTGTATTTTTTCTCGATGTTTATGAGCTCACACTTTGCTTTGGTCCTGTGCAGCCAAGAAGATTGGCCTCAACTATCTCCCGAAAAATAAAACAACGCGATCGCATCATTGCAGACTGGGAGGCTGAGATAGCCTGGCTAGATGCCAAGCTGGCCGCCTCAGGAGGAGAGCTCCGTGAGCAGACAACTGCTCTTGAGGCTGTCATGGCGGGTGTGGAGACAGAGAACGCCGAGCTGAAGGCGGAGGTTGCTCGCCTAAAGGAGGAGGATGGCCAAATGAAAGCGAGCAACAAACGCCTCGCAGATCGAGCCACCGCCGCAGAGAGCGAACTGGCTACTCGGATGAGCCTCCATGAGGTCGGGGGCGCACTACACGCCCGGCTGTTGGATGGGCTCAACATTGGACGTCACGTCGCACGGTTGGTCGTTTCTGACTTCCCAGTGGAGTTTATTAATCAAAGAAACCGCGCAGCGCAACGTAAGGAAGATCTGGTAGGAGGGCCCCGAGACAGCCAGGGTGGTCCGCCAGCCTTGTAGCCTTTTGTACTTCCTTTTATTTTTTGGACCGTATGTAAATTGTAACATACTTTTGTGAGCAATAAAACGGAAGTTCTTTTCAGTTTCGTGTCCACTGTCTTTTATTGCTTCGTGTATGCTTATGTTGTTACATCGGGCGGCCAACCTGGTTGGCCGGCAACCGTTGCTTGGTTGCCTAAGGGGCTGAGCCCCCAAGCTCGGCAGGTGGTTACATTAACCAGCCTTACGTTGTTGTCCAAGTGGAAACTTGGGCAATCAGTGTTAGAGAAGGAACGCTTCTCGTTATTGTTTAATCACGCTATCTTTTTGTCGAGAAGGTTAGTGCGTGGGGTAGCCAACTTGGTTGGCTGGCTGTCTAAGGAGTAAGATCCTTAAGCTGAGCAGGCGGTTGTAAAAACCGGCCTAGTGGCGCCGTGCAAGTGACGACTTGGGCTGCCAGTGTTGGAGAAGAAGTGTTTCTCCCTTCGACCATCGTTGACTGACGTTGCTGCTCCAGAAAGGAGGTCGTCGGGTGTGCCATTCTTGCCCCCTAAGGTTTTCAGACCGCTATGAGCCACTTGGATGACCAAGGTTTAGTACGACCGCTATTGGGCCGCTCGGATGACCGAGGTTTCAGACCTCTCATGGGCCACCTGGATGACCAGGGTTTCAGACCGCTCATGGGCCACCTGGATGACTAGGGTTTAAGACCGCTTATGGGCCACCTGGATGACCAGGGTTTCAGACCGCTTTTTGGGCAACCTAGATGACTAGAGTTTAACGAGAGGGTGAAGACCCTCCTGACTTAGGGGTAGTCTAGGTCGGGTGGATACTTGCAAGGCAAACGCAGTTTATACATGCAAGACCTAGGATCCTATATGCTAAGTAAACCTCTTATTTTACTCAATTACACAATCATGCGAATGAATGCACATAGACGGGTTAGTACGTACCTGGGCCTCTTATTGGAAGTAACGCTTCAGGTGGGTTGCGTTCCACGTTCGTGGGACCAACTTTCCGTCCTGGTTCCGGAGTTTGTATGCTCCGTTGCGCAGGACGGCGGAGACAATAAAAGGTCCCTCCCAGTTGGGAGAGAGTTTGTTTCTGCCGGCCAGCTTGCCTGTGGCCTCGATGCCTCGTAGGACCAAGTCCCCAACGTCGAATTGTCGGGCTTTCACCTTTTTATTGTAGTACCGGGCAACTCGGTGTTGGTACGCTGCCGTCCGTATTCTGGCGGCGTCGCGGGCTTCCTCCAGCAAGTCCAAGTGCTCCCTGATTTTCTGGGAGTTGGTCTGTTGGTCGAAGGACTCCACCTAGAGACTTGGAAGTCCGATTTTGACCGGGATTACTGCTTCAGTCCCGTAACAGAGGCTGAAGGGTGTCTCGCGCGTTGGTTCCTTCGGGGTTGTACGATAAGACCAGAGGACGGATGGGAGCTCGTCAGCCCAGGAGCCTCCGACATCCTCTAACTTAGTTTTTAACCCGTGGAGTAGCGTACGATTTGTGACCTCCACCTACCCGTTGGCCTGGGGGTATGCCACCGAAGTGTGGACCAGCTTGATCCGAAGGCTGGTGTAATACTTGGTGAAGCATTTTTTCAAAAATTGGGTCCCGTTGTCAGTCACCACAACCTCTGGGACGCCAAACCTGCAGACAATGCTCTGGCGAAGGAACTCTAGAATATTATGTTCTGTGATTTTCGCAAGCGGGGCAGCCTCGATCCACTTAGTGAAGAGTCGATGCCCGCGATGATAAACTTTCTCTACCCCGTAGCAATGGGAAATGGGCCTAGTATATCAAGCCCCCATTGTGCGAAGGGCCATGGAGCCTGAAGTGACTTCAGGTCCGCGGACGGCTGGTGGTGAAAGTTTCCATGAAGCTGGCAGCTTTCACATTTCTTCACAAACTCGAGCGCGTTCTTTTTCATCGAGGGCCAATAGTAGCCCTGTCGCATGATCTTGAAGGCCTGGTTTTTTCCGCCTATGTGTGATTCACAGATCCCGAGGTGAACCTCGCCCAGCGCGTAGTCGGCCTCCTCGAGAGATAGACAGCGGAGATACGGAGTTGAGTATCCGCGACGATACAACCGCCCATCAACTATTGTGTACCAGCCAGCTGTCTTTTTAATTTGCTTGGCCCTTTCGGTGTCCTCTGGGAGTGATCCGTCGGCCAAGTATCTAAGGTAAGGCGTCATCCAATTTTCCGTCTCGGAAATCTGCATTGCCTCCTGTTTCTCTATACTCGGAGTGTTCAGGACCTCCCGCATATCCCTCGAATATTGCTCTGGGTTCTCGGCAGCAGTTGCTCTAGCCAGCCGGTCTGCCTTCCAGTTTTCGGCTCGAGGAACGTGAGCTATGCTCAGTCTGTTGAAACCCTGGATGGCCTCCTTTGCCTTTGCCAGGTATCTGGCCAAGGAAGGGTTGTTTGCCTCGAAGCCCCTGTTGACTTGGTTGACGATTAGTTCGGAGTCGCTGTGAACCGCCAACCTCTTGTCAGAGCACTCCTTTACTAACCGCAAGCCAGCTAGTAAGGCTTCGTACTCAGCGATGTTGTTGGTCACTGGGAAATCAAGTTTCAGGGAATACTTGATTTCGAACCCATCATGGGTCGCTAGGATCACCCCTGCTCCGCTGCCACTGTCCGTGGACGATCCGTCCACGTGGAGTGCCCATTCTGGGACCTCGTTGGGTTGTTCTTTATTTTTGACGGGCTGTTGCTTGTGAATTGGGGTCGTGGTCTCAACGATGAAGTCAGCCAGAGCCTGCGCCTTTATGGCAGGTTTGGGCCTGAATTCGATGTCGAACTCAACCAATTCAATAGCCCACTTTACCAGCCGTCCAGAAACGTTTGGTTTCTGGAGTATACCCTTCAGTGGCTGGTCAGTAAGGACCACTATGCAATGCGCTTGAAAGTACGACGTTAATTTTTGCGCTGCGAAGATAAGTGCCAGCGCCATTTTTTCAGCGCGCGGATAGCAAGTTTCTGGGCCGGTCAATGTTTTGCTTACATAGTAGACCGGCTGCTGGATATCAAATTTTTGGCGCACGAGGACGGAGCTGAGGGACACTTCTGATACTGCCAAGTAAAGGTACAGCTCCTCTCCGTTTTTGGATGACGCTAACAACGGTGGGCTGGCCAGATACTGCTTCAACTCATTGAAGGCGGTCTGGCAGTCAGCCATCCACTGGAATTCATTAGATTTTGTCCCTCTCAGGGCTTTAAAGAAGGGCTGGTATTTATCTCCAGACTTTGCGAGGAAGCGGGACAAAGCGGCCAGCCGCCCACTCAATCGCTGGACATCTTTTACGTTTCGTGGGGGAGCCATGTCCGCGAGGGCCTTAATCTTCTCTGGGTTTGCCTCGATTTCCCGCTGGGAGACGATGAAACCCAAGAACTTCCCAGAGGCTACCCCGAAGACGCACTTGGCTGAATTTAACTTCATTTGGTGCTGGCGGAGCACTTCAAATGACTCTCCCAGGTCACGTATGTGGTCGCCGGTGTCCCTGCTCTTGACGAGCATGTCGTCGACGTAGACCTCCATGTTGTGACTGATTTATTTTTTGAACATCCTATTGACTAGTCGCTGGTTAGTTGCTCCAGCGTTTTTTAATCCAAAGGGCATTACTTTGTAGCAGTAGGTGCCCTGGTCCGTCATGAACGAGGTATGCTCCTCGTCTTTCGGACTCATTCTAATCTGGTTGTAGCCCGAATAAGCGTCCATGAAGCTTAGCAGCTCATGCCCTGCCGTGGAGTCAACCAGCAGGTCAATCCGGGGCAAGGGAAAGCTGTCCTTCGGGCAGGCCTTGTTGACGTCGGTAAAATCGACGCACATTCGCCATTTTCCATTGCTCTTCTTAACCAGGACGACGTTTGAGAGCCAATCCGGGTACTGAACTTCTCTAATAAATCCAGCGTCCAGTAGCTTCTTCACCTCCTCTCGGATGGCGATCAGCTTTTCTACGGAGTGGTTCCTTCGCTTCTGTCTGACCGGCTTTCGGTCAGGATCAAGGCCCAACTTGTGGACCATCACCTCAGCTGAAATCCCGGGCATGTCCGCGGGAGTCCAAGCAAAAAGGTCTGCGTTCCTTTGTAGAAACGCAATCAACTCTTCGCGCAGTTGTCCAGTGAGTGAGCCGCCGATCTGGACACACTTATCCGGTTCCCCCGGGTCCAGTGGGACCAAATCCGTGGCTTCGCCAGGCTGCGCCTGTTGCAGAGTGGTCTCGTCTCGATAATCGAGTTCTCCCACCATGCCGGTTTTGCCACTAGGGACAATCTGGGCCATGTAACAGGTCCGCCCAGTGACCTGCTCTCCCAGAACTTCTCCGACGCCGTAGGGCGTTGGGAATTTTATTTTAAGGTGTGGAATTGATGTGACTGCCCCAAATACCGTTAGGCACGGCCTACCTAGTATTGCATTGTAAACAGAGAGCAGATCAACCACTAGAAAGGTTAGCATGCGACTTACTGTTTTTGGGTAGGTGCCCGGGGTGACTTCCAGTTGGATTGTCCCTTGAACGGACACCGGTTCATTGTCAAGACCGTATAAAGGTCCTTTAGCAGGTTTTAGTTGATTCTTTTTTAGGCCTAATCTAAAGAACGCGTCTAAGTAAAGCAAGTCTTTAGAGCTACCATTATCAATAAAGACTCGCTTCAGTTGGTAGTCTGAAGTACCATCTGAAACGAGTGCCGAGATTATAAGGGGGTCAGCATGGGGGGAGATTACATAGTTTGAGTCACAATCACTAAAGCTAATGATGTTGTCTACTGTGCGCTGCTTCTTCCTCCCAATCTGTTGCCCCTTGCTGTTCTCCGGGCTCCTGGCAGGTCGGGTGGTGACCATATTAACTACTCCTGTCGCAATCCGGTTCCGGAGAGGCGTCTGCTCCTGCCCCTCTTCATCAGCCGCTCCTGAGTTCTGTCCAGGTCCCTTGACAAACCGGGTGAGGTGTTCTCTACGGATCAGGTCCTAGATTTCCCTCTGCAGCGTTTTATAGTCTTCGATTGAGTGGCCAGCAGAGCAATGGAAGTGACAGTATTTAGACCGATTTCCAGAGTCTTTCTTCAGTGTATTTGGCCACTTCAAAAATTTTTCTCCACGAATCTGCATTAGAACATTGGAGCACGTGTCTGTCAAGGGTGTGAAAGTGGTGGGCCCGTAGTCTCTGCGTTCTGAGGGCCCAGTCCGGCGCTGCTTTTGGCGGGGTTGTTCTCCGACCGCAAACTTTCTTTTTCCTTCTCCAGGGATTGGCCAAGGCTGGTCCGTCCGTTCTGGACATTTTGCCTCGTTGGCCTCTTCTGCAGCAGCGTAGGCCCTGGTAATGGATTCCTGGTGGCCTCTTCTCCGGAAGGTTTGGGAATTTTTGTGGGCTGAGTGCTTGAAGAAATCTCGGTAAGTCAGTGCTGAGATGAAGCTGCCCAACTTCATCTCCTCAGTAATCCTGGGAATCCTTCTGGCCTCAGCCACGAAGCGATCCAGGAAGCGCCGTGGGTTCTCTCCCGGTTTCTGTTTTGTGTGGGAGAGGTACCACGGCTGTTTCTCTTCCCGTCGGCTCGATGCATACTGAGCCAGGAAGAGGTCCGTGAGTTCACGGAAACTGCTGACAGAGCCTGAAGGGAGATGGTGAAACCAGATTCTGGCGTCTCCCTTCAACGTAAGCGGGAAGCAGCGGCACATCATTGAGTCTTCTAGCCCTTGTAGACTTAAATGGGTGCGGAAGTGATCCTGGTGGTCGACTGGATCACTGTCCCCATCGTATAAGTCAAGGGACGGCATTTTAAACTTAGACGGCAGTGGACGACTTAAGATTTCTACTGTGAAAGGAGACCTGTCCAAGTCAATGGCGCGCTCGTCATTCTGGAACACGTGGTTCCAGATTTGGTCCACTCGTGGGTCGGCGCGAGTGGCGTTTGCTGATCTCTTGGAGTTGAGAAAATTCCTTAACTCTGTTTTGTTCCCGACGGATTCAGCAGCCGGTCGGCTGCTGCCTCCTATGGATCTGGCAGTCCTGGAGGCTCGCTCTTGGACTGTGTGACGGTCTTTCGCCCGAGAATATCGAGGATTTATCCTTTCGGGGCTCTCTGTTGGAGACGTACTCCCGAAGCGTTCCATTGGCCTGTTCTGTCCAGGAACGTGGGAGGACGCTAGAGCTAGATTGTTCCCAACTTTTTCGGGCTTCTTCTTCCTCTGGCCACCTTTTTTGGTGGCAGGAGCGGGAATGACTACTGGTGGAGCCGCCAGCTGTTGTTCTTTCTGTACACAAAGTAGTTAGAGCAGGCGATTGTTAGCCTGCATCTGCTCCACCAGTTGTTGAATGTAAGGCGGTGAAACTCCGCCTGTGGCCCCGTTGACCAGGACATCAGCAGCATGGTCCTGGTCGGGGTTAGCAGCATCTCTAGCGGGGTCGCTAGCCTGTGCTCTCGTGTTCACCACTGTAGAAGTAGAAGGTGACAGAGAGAGTCAGTGCAGATTTTTGTGATAGGCTTTTTGTAAGCGATTCCCACAGACGGCGCCAATGATGCGTACCTGGATCCGACTTTGAACAGATTCGGATTCTTCTGGATGATCTGAATCGGCTCCATTCACTGAGTGCGAATCCTGCACACCACTAAAACGAACAAGAGGTCAACGTTAACGGCGGGGTGTAATCCCACCGAAAACACTCCGACGCTCAAGTCAGTAAAACAACCTTCAATGGAAGGAACTGAAAAATAGAGAGCAATGGGAGAGGGGAAGAGAGTGCTTTGTTCCAAATGTCAGAGAGGCGCAGGGCCTTTCTCGTATCTGGATGGTAGGAAGGTAGAGAACGGCCGTCAAGACTCGTTCGTTGCCTTGGAGTTTGATTGTGTTTGAGAGTTTGGCTGCCAGGAGCCCAAGATCGATCCCCAGAACACTTAGAGTTTTATGTGTTAATGCCGACGTCAAAGAGTGTGTCAGAAAGCTTTTTCTCATTTTTCCCCCTGGATAGTGAATCCAGGGCATCTTTTATGGCAAAGATGGCGATCCTCCTCCTTTGGAAGGAGTGATCATCCCTATGATCTGCTGCTGGCCTTCCTTTTTGGAGGCTGATACTTGTTGCCCAATTGTGGAGGATTGTTTCCTTCTGAGGCGGCCAATCACTTTCTAAATCAGTTTCTTTCCTTCCCAGCATGTTACCGTTGGGGTTCCTTGGCTGGCAAGGAGTTGGAAAGATCTGGCGCCTTCCTTATTTGAAGGGCGTCAATCTTGCTGATATTTTCCTTTTGAGATCGTGGAATATCCTTAGAGGGTCGTGGTTGGCCTTTTTATGATTGGTGGGCCTAAACGGGTCAGGCCCGTTACTGTTGAAAGGCGTTATTTGTGCCCAATGTATAGGGAGCGGACGATCAACGTCTGAGTTGACCGTCAGTGGTGTTGGCCGCCTTCGTAGAGAATGAAGGGAGAGCGGCGGGCGATCAACTGATAGGCCGTGGGCCATAACAGAATAGGCCCATCACTGTTGCAAAGCCTCTAAAGGCCCAACAAAACTGGTCAATGCTGAGTTACCCGTTTGTGAGTAAGTTGGCCGCCAGGACGGTCAACGACAACGTTGATCGTCTTCGGCCCTTCCTGTTTCTGGGCCCATCTTCTTACTGGGCCGTTGGAAATGTTGAATGCCTTTTTTGGGCTTCCGTTGACCATCCTTTGGGCCAGCCCATTTTTGGTGTACCCATCACTTAGTAATCTGAGTAACTTACATTGGCATGTAGTACGGATGATATTGGATATAAAGAACGTAGCACAAGCTATGGCATTAGCTACCATGAATCTTTGGATCATAGAAGGATACACAAGTACAAGATAGATTATTGAGTAAGAAGATCGCACTTCAACTAGTAGGGGATCAATTTCTAAACAGTAAGTTATATAAAAAAGGTTGGTAATTAGAAACACCGATATAGAATATCAAAGTTCAGTTATAGTTCCAATCTAGTATTATTTATGAGAAAAAAAAAGTAACCATGTAAATGAAAATGTTTTAAGAATCAAACATATCTTATATAATTCAGAAGTAATTCTTAAATATTAAGCATTAACATTTGATATGGCCTCATGGAAAGCAATCAAAGATAAAATCAATAACGTGAAATGACTGTTTTCACGATTTAAATATAAAAGTTTACATTATAATAAAGTGATGTGTCCTTAGAATTGAATTATTATATGGATTAGAAAGCCGTGGATCGGATCTTTGCATAGGGTTGATCTGAAACGGGACTGGTCTCCATAGCCTTAAACTTAGATCCCGCATAATACAATGAACAAATAAGATGTTAAAAGATTAGCGGGACTTACTCCCCAATATATCCTCCAACGCTTAAATAAATAACTTTTTTTTAAGAAAAGAAAAATGAATGATGCAGAATAAGAGTGCTAATGTACGTGCGAGGGGATTGAGTGTGATGCGCTTGAGTGAAAGCGTCTTTGATAGAGAAATGTGCTTGGAGGGGAGCGTCTTTGTAATATTTTTTGTAGTCTGTCTTTTTCGTGTTGTCCCCTTCTCTGCTGTAATGAAAGGATATTATAGCGTTGGCGGGTGGTTTGATATTCCTTACCTGGTAACAACCGTTTGCTGAGTTGTCCGGATGGATAAGGGAATGCCGGTTGGATGGCGGTTATGATTAGTTTCTTCAGCGCACGAAAAGTGGATCGTTAGCCGCTTTGATTGGGTCGACAAGTTCACCTGTCTGATTAGGCCAATTGGAATGTTGTTTGATTCTGAGCCAATTGTTCATATTGATGGGCCCTCTTCTTAGGCAGGTTGATCGAACCCATCACAAGCCCCGTATACCAGGAGGCTTGGATTTTAACCTAGAGGTCGATTGTCCGAATGCGTGCTCCCAGTCCAACAAGCATCGTATCACATGCATGTGTCACTAGCAACAATATTAAATACGGGAGGCCATGAGACCCGTGTTGTCTTAGAGTCATGCCTGTCATCATTATTAGCGTCGGGCGATTGATGTACCGTAGAGCCCATGGGGTGCTAGCACGTGTTGTGGCCATAATGAGAAACGCCCTTTAAATTTCTCTTCACGGCGTCATTTTGGTCCATAGTTCAACACTAATTTATGCTGTTTAATCTTTATTCTTCCTAAGTTTCCTTTGCTTTGAAACCATTTTGCTCTTTTCTCACTTTGAAATCTTTTCATCTTTTCTGGTTTCATTACTCATGGCACCTGGTGTAAATGACATCCTGCCCATCCACTCTTCCAGCGATGTCAAGTCTCTACGCACTCGATACATGATTCTGAGCTCCATGGTGCATTTATTGCCCGGCATAGTTGACAGAGCCTGTTCCCCACCGCAAGGGTATATCACAGTATATGAGGTCCATCTAAAAGGGCATCTCCGCTATCCAATGGCATCAAAGCTGCATCGGATCATGGCGGCCTTGGATGTTTCAGTTGTGATGCTGCAACCTAGTGTCATCTGTTTTCTGGTCTCCTTATTCATTTTCGCACATTACCATGGCCTCGAGTTAAACACTATGGCCATGAAGGTGATTTTTCAGCTTCATTAGGGAGCGGATTGGATTTCAATCTCTTCCTATTCGGATTTCGTATTGAGCAGGAGAAATCTTGATTCAATGAAAAGGTGGAAGGACGATATTTTTTTCCTGGCTGTTCCTTCCAGATAGAACCTCTCCAATGAGTAGGGCTGTGTACGAGCATCCTTTTCCTCCAAGGTGTTGGACCACGAGGACTCGGTGAAGGTGTAGACGGACCTCATCCAGGCAAATGTCGGCTATTTTAATGAGAATAAGAAGAACTGTTGGCTGTTGGCTGAGGTCTTAGCATGGGTGAAGTGGGAACCCCACTTAGAGGGGGCGCCCCCTCTGTCGTCGGCATCCAAGAGGAAGCCCAAGAGGAAGCAAAGGTCGCTACGTATCAGTGACTTCTGAATAGGGAATCCAAGCGGCAGGTGGCTTAATCTGGCTCTTCCTCTGATGACAATTGGGCCATCATAGACCGGCTGGAGAGTGCAAAGAAATCTTTGAGGAGAATGGCCCCCGTTCAATCTTTTTTATTAGGCGAGGCGCCAAGGGCTGTCGGATCTTCTGAGGGTGGCAAGCCTTTTGCGCCTCCTCCTTCGACCGAGGGTGAACAAGGAGTTGGTATAGGGAATGAGCTAATCTCGATGTTGACCCTAGCCTCATGCGAGGTTCTAGTCGGTACGAGGAGCCTGTGCCCAACCTCCCAGCCCCCTTATCAAGGAGGCCCCCTACGAGGATTGGATAGCAGAGGGTCAAGTCGAGAGGTCATCAAGATCGGCAAGGTAGCCGAGGCTGCCAAAGGATCTTCCTCCAAGATTTCAGAACCCAAGGTTCGAGGAGAGGCTAAGGCTGGGGTAGTTGTGGAGGTCGTTGAAGTGCCCTACTCTGAGCCCCCTGTACCCGAAGATTGGGAGGAGATCGAGGTAGAGGGAATTGTGGAGGTGGCCAACATGCCCGATCTTGAGCCCCTTGCGTCCAAGGTCCAAGAGGAGGCTGGGGCCAAAGGATCTTAGAGGTGGCCAATGTGTTCGGTCCCGAGTCCCTTATGTCTGAAGTCCGAGAAGAGGCAGTGACCTAAGGAGTTATGGAGGTGATCGAGATGACCTACTCAGAGCCCCTGGAACCTCAGGTTCAATTGGTTTTGGTGGCTCCATCGAGTAATCATTCCACTGGGAGTTCATCTTTTCTTGAGGTACCTGTCGAGTATCTTCTAGGTTCCTTCCCTTATTTTTGTTATTACTGGACTAACTAGTTCTCCACTTGTAACTGCATGAATTGGCCCACCAACTTACCTCCATTGCCGACCGCTTGACTCAGACTCATGTCAAAATGGAGAATTTTAAAGCTGTGGAGGAGCGAGCCTCCCGTCTCGAACACGAGCTGTTCAAGACCGAGCTGAAGGTCCACTCCCTAGAGGATTCGTTTTGAGAGGAAGAGCAGAAATATGTTCTCCTTCTAACTAGAACCTTCAGTTTGAGAACGAGCTCAAGACCTCTTTCAATTCAGATGATATCAGGCAGGCGTTGGACTGAAAATACAAGGATGGCTTCGACTTTTGTCGACATGTAATGAAGTTGGTGGCCCTAGACTTTTCGCTCTCCATTTTTCATCTGAGGAATGTTAGCGCTTAGAGTCGGACAAATGTGTTGTGTTGTCCCAAGGAGGATGTAGAGTCTTCTTCACCTTCCAAGAAACCTCCCAACCTCGGGACCATCCTCCATCAGGGCCATAAGAATCCTTTTGTGTATTAAAGTTCTGACTTGTGTATATTGATTTTCATAGGGATATGTATTCAGATTACTGTTGTCGATACTTTCGTATTCATGATGAGTTTCTCTCTCTCTCTCTATTATTATTGTTATTATTATTATTATT
>JAODPA010146415.1:0-15373 GCA_025585075.1 Nepenthes mirabilis
GGCCCAACGGTCAAAGAAGGCCCAAATAGCCTGTTGGACGGTCAACTCTAACGTTGGCCCAACAAAAAGTGAAGGCCCAAATTCTAAAAGGCTCAAACGTTCTCCCAACGATCAACGCCGACGTTGACTGTTGAGACACAGAGGGGCGGCCAACTTGCATACAGAATGGTCAACTCAAACGTTGACCGAAATCACTGCAGCAACGAGCTGAAAATAAAAGGCTTTTTACGGACCCAGCCCACTTGAGCCCACGATCTAGCAGGCGAACAATAGTGACTCTTTCGACACATTCTACGAATTCAGTCAGCACCCAAAAATGATATTGACAAAATCAACGCCCTTTCTACAATAAAGGCGCCAGATTTTTTCAATTTCCTACCAATTGGGGCTCTCCAACGGTAGAATGTATGGAAGGAATATGAGTAACTTGGAAAGCCGCTGACCGCCAGAAAGAGAAGCAATCTCAACCAGTTTGAAAACTTACGCCTCCCTGTAGAAGGAAGGCCATCCAGAATAACGCAGGGAATCGCACCTTCCAATTAAGGAAGATCACCCTATCATTCTTTAAATAAACCATAGAATTCTCATTCACGGCACGTAAGCTTTTACTGACACAACGCTCACAATGACAACAAAGATAGACATACAATTCTCTACTCTCTGCTGACATTCAAAAAACCCAAGGCATACGAACGTGCTTCTGACAGCCATTTACTGCCTCCTCACCACCGAGATTCAAGACGATGGTTTTGCCTCTCTTTCATCTGGAAATCCACACATTCTTGCACACTCTTTATTTCAATTCTCAATTCTAGTAACCTTCTCAGATTTTGAAAGTTATTTACTGACTTGAGCGTTGGAGTGTTCTCGGTGGAACAACTTTTCGACGATACACTGACCTCCTGTTCGTTTTAGTGGTGTGCAAGATTCTAACTCAGTGAACGGATCGGGAATTAGGACAAGCGGATTAGCTCAAGTCTATTCGAAGTTCGGATCCAGTGACACATCATAACTAAAAATTTCATAAATTTTTTAAATACTTTTTTTAATATAAATCAAATAAAATTTTTTTTTTAATTACTTAATTTTATATAAATTTACTCCGTTCATAGATAACAAGCAGACTGAAATGGTCGCCAGAAAACCCGTTGTGGTCAGGGAAGCGAGGGGCTGCAAAGTCGAACAAGCGATCGAGTGGCCTGTAAATTCTCCATCAGATGTTTCTCCGTCCTCCATTAATCTCATTTCAGACGCCGGCGACTGCGTCGTTAGCTGCATTTTCCTTCTATCTCAACCTATATGACGATAAACTCCCTTTCGTTATTTCGTCTCCACCAACTACTCGGAGAAGAAGACGAATAAGAGAGGCGTGGTCGATTGCTGCGGTCGAGAGAGAGTCGCAGTTCGAGGTTGACGCAGACAAAGCAAGGCAGGCTCTGGATGAGTTAGACCAACAGCTTGAATCTCTATCCAAAAAACAAGTTCCCTCTCCAAAGATTAGAGGTCAGAAATCTCTCACGTACTATCCGAAGAAACTAGTCGTACTGAAATCATTGCATTTCTAATCGATAATGAATGTTCAATTGCTCATATGTGGTAGGAATGGTCCACCAACTACGCTGTGTTTGGCTTGATTTATTCAATTAAAACCACGATAGGCTTACAAAACTCTGTTGCCACCATCCTGTATGGGGATCGGTTAGGCGTCTTGGTCACTTGGCAGCGACGGTAAGCGTCCGCCATGGTTAACGTATTATTGGGTTCAACAACAAAATGGATAGTCCACCCGAAATTCAATCCAAGGAGTCATAAAACCGGATTGTATATATTAGAAGGCAAGGGATGCCAGAAGGCCAGAGTTCTCCTAGTGTCCGTGATGTCCTAGGGTCAGAGTTGTCAGAATGTCAGAAATCTCCACATATATCTGCTAAAAGACTGTTATCTTTGCTCGTGGGAACCTTAACAACAGGTGCACTATGTTAACTTCGGTGACAAAATCACAAATTAGAAGTTGATCAATTGACTGACAGTTTGTATTCTTTCCACCAGACCCACGGCCACTGTAGTTGGTTGGTGAAGTGCTGGAAGGCGATGTTTCATTGGTTAATAAACTGCCCACATGCCCATGATGCCACGCAGATGTGCTTACATGGGCATTTCCATGGCAGGCCTCTTGACTCTATAAATAGAGGCCCTTCTATGCAGAAGGGGCGAAGCAGAGAACGAAGTCTAAAATCTGGCTAAGAAGTTCTTAAACTTGCTAAAAATAGAAGTCTTTGTTATTCGACACAGTATTGTAAGGCAAAAGATCCATCATTTTAAGGCTAAGAAGTCCTCCTCCTGTTCTTCTCCTCCAGAAAAATAATATGCAGAGCCAGCTTAGAGAAATTTTAATTGTGTGATCATTATTGTCGATCTCAAGAAGAGTATTTGAGAACCGCTTTTCTAACTCCTTCAAGGACCCTTTACATCATAATTTGGATTCTTTGATCTAGGGCCTGCTCCATAACTTTTCAAATCGAACCTGTTTTCAAGGTACATATCACATATAATTTCCAATTAAATCAGAACTGGATGATCAATCGTTATTGATTGTGAACAATTGGTGGTTATGTAGCTGTCAATGAAGTATAAGTGAAGTAATCCTACCGGTACAGGTTTGTTGGCTGTATAGCTACCAACTGTTGGTAACGAAGGGTTCCCTTAGATTAATGCAGTGTGGTCTACAGGGTAATTTTGGCTTAACTAGATTGTTTGCTGTAGCATGGTGTTAGTTTAGATCTTTATGAGAAAAAAATGAATAGATGATATTAGGTTGAAACCCCAATACTCTATTATGAAAGCTGAAGAGGCAATTATTTGTGTTCAGAACAATACGTGTTATAATTAGAGTAATTGCCCAACACTTCAGGTGTTGGAAAGCTAAATCACTTATGTTTTTGATGCCTTAAACATCTCAATCGACTTGAGCTAGTCAAGTAGTGCAATTCAATTGCATGGTTATTATATGGAATGTTCAAACATTGTTGAAAACAAGTTGGATATAGAAATCCTTCATTGGAGGCTCTGGAAAAGGCCATTTGTTACTGTTATGGGGCCAAGTAATGATTTTTTAAAAGGTTTATGGATATATTTTAAAATAGAAGACTTGATTATCACTAGAAATGAGGGGAGGTACAAATTTTTCGTGTTGGTCTGTTAACGAGTTTCTAAAAGATAATAATTTAAAGTTGGTCAGGTTCAAATTTACGGCGCCATATTACTAACAGACTTGTAGAAGCTATCTTGATTTCCATAAAGCCAGTATTGGAGATTTTTTTATTAATTACACCCGTCAGAAATGGTCATCCGTTTCCATCCCTTGTAGTCCCGTTTGTTATAGTTTTTTCTTGTCAGTTTATTATGTTTGGATTTGCACATAATTAGGAATAACAGTGGCTTCTTCATGTTAGGCTGTAGGTGCTTGATTAGCCTCCAAAGGTCAGAAAATGAGAATCATGGAGACCTCAAAGGCTGATTTATGAAGTCCACGATACATATCCATATGCAATGAATGTGTAATTGACTAGTAAAGTCTGTGCACTTACTAGGAAAAAGAAATAATAAGTTTAAGGCCCCCTTTTCACTTAATTGAAATGAGAATCATGGAGATCTCAAAGGTTGATTCATACGTACCTTATGCAGATTCCATATGCAATGAATATGCAGTTGATTAGTAAAGTAGGTTTATGCACCTAGTTGGAAAATGAAAGAAAAGAAATGCAAGTTTACGGTCCCTTTTCACTCACTTGAAATGTGATTGTTGACTATACTTCAAAGGGTTTGGATTTCGTGAGGTAATGCTGGATTTCACATTTGCTCTATATAAATGAGAACCGTATAGAAGATCATTTAGAATTGGACCCTCATCCTTTAGTTCCCGATATTTTCCAACAAAAGGAGCATTAATATAGAGTTGGGTCAATTGGCCCTGGTAGAGTTGCAAATGTTGAAGTATTCTAATTCAGTGTTAGGAGAATTTCCTAAAATGACGCAATAGTTAGATGCTAATATGTATAACACTACAGTCAATATGGTTAACCTTATGAATAAATATAAGGAAAAGGAATTCTGTCAACTATGTGTTTGGTGGGCTTGTTGAAAAAGTTTTTCCAAAGTCGGTCTACTGCACTGGTCAGAGCAATATTTGTTAGTGGTATCACTTTTGATTTATAATAGTTTATAGTAATTCTACTCTTTTTATTGAACTATTGAAGTTAGTTCCAGTGGAGGTAGGGCACTTAAAAGCCACTTTATGCTTTTAATACTAATTTATATGATACCGGTCAAAAGCTACATTATGTAATCAATGGTTGAATTTCATCACTAATCATGACCTTGACAATATGAATCCAATGATCCAATGGATCGATCTTTTGTAATTTGTTAATAATTATCTAACATAATTGTTGCTGTTTAAGATATTTGAACATGCAATTGTCACTCTTAGAATGTGAAACGATCTTGTGGACAATGCATTATATGACCGTAAAGAATAGACCCATAGTGTTCCAGCCATGGATCAAAATATTGTTATCGGTTGAAATTGTAGTGATATTGGACATATTAGACAATGTGTATCAATATCGAATATATTAAAAAATTTTTTTGATAATCGTAATATCATAAACAAATATCGGTTAACATTTCAGCCAAATATCAAATTTATCCGTTAATATTTTAAATATTGGTCAATATATCACTATATATTGCCTATACGACAACATATACCGGTTTTGCTGCTGTATCTAAAAATATTAGTACTCGATAGGGTCCAATACTGATACATCAAATTTTTTTTCGATTTTTTTATCCTTGGGTCTAGTCTTTTCTTGGACCCTACGCATGGGTGGAGTTTATGCCCCAGACTGTCACTGTACCAGCATAGTCTAGTTGTATGGTGAAATAATGTTTCGTTGACGAAAGAATGGCTGAATATTATGCTGCTTGTTGGGGTCACTCCCGAGTGGCAGTAGTCCGCGGACTCCATTGGAAGAATGGACGAGGACTTTGTTTGAAGCGTAGGCGTCCGAGAGGACTTGGACGAGGACTCCTAAAGTGTAGGCGTTGACTCTATCCTCGTAGGCCTGCTGCGGCCGTTTCTGCAGGCGGGTTGGTCACCTACCCTGCTTGGAAGTTGTGGCGGCTACAACTTCCCAGGTGTCAGGCCTGCCATCTGGCACGCCAGGCGTGCGCCTGCCATGGCAGGCCTAGGAGCGTAGGTTCTGTAACCTACTGCCAGTAGGGTGGCTGGCTGTCCACCCTGCCTTTTGTGTATATATATAGAGCTTGTGCCCTTGCTGTGCGTGCGTGTGAGAGTTGAGACATTTTTGTAGGAAGAGCTTTGAGAGAGAGCTGTGGGCAAACTTTGTAAAGATAGAGTGAGAAACATTTTAGTGAGAGAAGTTGCACATTTGAGATTGTTTTCTTTCGTTTGAGCTTGTGTAGCTAACACTTGTAAACAATCCTTTTATAGTGCATTCTTTCGTGGTTTTTCCCTTGTTGAAAGAAGGGTTTTCCACGTTAAATTTGTGTGTTCTCTTTCGTTCTTTATCTCTACTTTCTCGTGTCCGTCCGAGAGCTCTGCTCCGTGTAACTGTCTGAGAACCCTATCCGCCCGGTCACCGTGCCTTCCGCGTGTTTTGCGCCAACACTGCTGTCATTCCAATGTCCAGTTTTTGTATGTGTTACTGCAATGCAATATAATAGAAGTCGCTCAAGGCGATAAAATGCTGAAACTATTATTGAAAGTGTTAGAGACATTTGTCTTATTGGCATATTCCGTGACCATATGTATCATTGTATTGATGTCGGTTTGTGGGTTGTCGGGTTAAAATCCGTTCGGTCCGCCCTCCAGTCGCTCGAGCTCGTCCAAAGACGGCCCGCTTGCCAAGAGCTCGATTTTCGCTCGAGCTCGAAAACCAGTAGGGTGGCCGCTCGCCTCTCGCTCGAGATCCGCTCGAGCCGATAATCCAGTATGGGGGCCGCTCGCTTCTCGCTCGCCACCCGCTCGAGCGGCGGCCCAACGGGCAGAATTTTTAAACGCGTTTTTGGCTCGTATATAAATATTGGACTTATGTTTTTGAACCCTAAGAATTCTGGAGACCTGATGTGCGTCCCTCTTTGAGAAGAAAACCCTCCTATGCTTCAATATTGTTGCCTCTCTTGAGAAAACTAACAACTAAAAGATTGCTCTACATGATCAAACTAATTTTCTCACCCACTTTCTTTCACCATTGAAACTTTGCCTTCTACCATTGTTGGAGACTTTGGTTCGTGAAGGAGACTCGTTCGTGATTGGAAATTCAAGTGGTTCGAGAGAAGATTGACGTGAAAAACGGAAGGAGTCCGGTTCCGTTGCCGCGGGCAAATCCGAGGAGTTCCTTGGTAGGGATCACGGGACGGGAGTAAGTCGGCTAGGTTAGCGCGTCGTTACCACCCAGTCTGTAAGTTGATTTTCATAGTGCATTGCTTCCCTGGCCGTTGAAGCCCGGAGTGTTTTTTTCGATACCGTTGGTATCGAGTTTTCACTTCATCACCAAAAATTGTGTCTTTATCTCTATTGCTTGTCATTATTATATTGTGTATGATTGTTAGTCTCGTATGCATCTAGTGTTAAATATCTTTTATGTGCATTAGATATTTATTATTTATTGTTGCTTCCGCTATATTTTTAATAGGGTTGAAACGCGTTTGCACGAAACGTGCTTTTTCAATTGGTATCAGAGACTCACCCCGATCCACGACTCCGATCTAGATGCATTCTAGTCAATCACTGTCCGTTCCTCCCTATTTTGATGGGAGCAATTATGCGTACTGAAAAGTACGGATGAGAGCATTTTTGAAATCAATGGATNTATCACTAGGCGTAGGTTTTTATGTACACGGGTTTTATTTCGGTGGTGTCTGAACCCGTGATTCTCTTGTATTTCTTTATTTTATGAGTTTTGTCACGGAATTGCCAAAGGGGGAAATTGTTAGAGACATTTGTCTTATTGGCATATTCCGTGACCATATGTATCATTGTATTGATGTCAGTTTGTGGGTTGTCTGGTTAAAGTCCGTTCGGTCCGCCCTCCAGTCACTCGAGCCCATCCAAAGACGGCCCGCTCGCCAAGAGCTCGATTTTTGCTCGAGCTCGAAAACCAGTAGGGGGGCCGCTCGCCTCTCGCTCGAGATCCACTCGAGCCGATAATCCAGTATGGGGGCCGCTCGCTTCTCGCTCACCACCCGCTCAAGCGGCGGCCCAACGGGCAGAATTTTTGAACGCGTTTTTGGCTCGTCTATAAATATTTGACTTATATTTTTGAACCCTAAAAATTCTGGAGACCTGATGTGCGTGCCTCTTTGAGAAGAAAACCCTCTCATGCTTCAATATTGTTGCCTCTCTTGAGAAAACTAACAACTAAAAGATTGCTCTACATGGTCAAACTAGTTTTCTCACCCACTTTCTTTCACCATTGAAACTTTGCCTTCTATCATTGTTGGAGACTTTGGTTCGTGAAAGAGACTCGTTCGTGATTGGAAATTCAAGTGGTTCGAGGGAAGATTGACGTGAAGACCGGAAGGAGTCCGGTTCCGTTGCCGCGGGCAAATCCAAAGAGTTCCTTGGTAGGGATCACGTGACGGGAGTAAGTCGGTTAGATTAGCGCATCGTTACCACCCGGTCTGTAAGTTGATTTTCATAGTGCATTGCTTTCCTGACCGTTGAAGCCCGGAGTGTTTTTCTCGATACCGTGGGTATCGAGTTTTTACTTCGTCACCAAAAATTGTGTCTTTATCTCTATTGCTTGTCATTATTATATTGTGCATGATTGTTAGTTTCGTATGCATCTAGTGTTAAATATTTTTTACGTGTATTAGATATTTATTATTTATTGTTGCTTCCGCTATATTTTTAATGGGGTCGAAACGCGTTTGCACGAAACGTGCTTTTTCAGAAAGGCAGCTAGTACGCCTTGAATTTTGATCTCAATTTATGCATGTATGAACAAAATGCAGCTTCTAGTCTGAGTAGCAGCTTGAGAGACCAAATGGAAGAAGAAATCCCAGATTTTTCAGGGTCTTTCCTCACATATACAGCTTATGCTCTATTCGCCTTCACAATCTTCTACAATATATTTTTCCTTCTGGTGATAAAGCCAGCCATTGATGGACCAGAAGAAGTTGTAGCTACTGATGCTACCATGATAACTGAAGCTCCTGATGCACGAGTTCTTCAGTGGCAACAGCCAACAGAATAATCCGCGAAATTATCTCCAAGGGGAAGCATATAGGCATCTAGTCAAGTATGTTAGATTTCCTCCTCTTTTGAATACACTTCCGTTGTCTATTAAATCTGAGAATGGATCTGCAGTGCTGATAAAGGCAAAATTTTTACTGGAACGTAGTAGTTTGGGATGAAATATTTTAACTGTAAAGTGAGGTTATAAGTCCAAATTTATGCTTAATGAAATTCTATTCATGATGCTTACTAATGTTCATAGTTAAGTATGGGACTAGAATTTGACTCACTTTAGTTATTATATTATATAGGTTTGATCATCGAGCAATGAGATTGTCAGAGTGATCAAAGATCCAGAAAGATTAAACTCTCCAATATGTTATCCTCTCGAATGCAGAAGCTGCTATTATGTAGCAGAGAGTCATTGATGCCGGAACAAAAGATAGTCTCTGTTTGTATTTTTTTTTTTTTTTGTAATTTTATTCTTAATATAATTTAAAGAAAATTAAAACTATTTAATAATTTAAAAATAATTAAAAACTTGAGCCCCCTTTGTCTTTTTTTTAGTTATTGATGCGTTCTGAATTCAAATTTTGAACGGATCTAGGTCGAACTTATTCTTCGGGTTTCGGCCATCGTCCTGCACGCGTAGGATCCTACACACCGATGAATCAGAAGAAAACGGTAAAACTCGCTCTCCAGTTTATCTTCTAACATTCAAATCAATAATCAGCTTTCTAAGAATAAGAGGGTAAAAATAGAGGATGCAAAGATGAATGTTGAGTGAGAGATTTGAGAGTGAGGATTGGAGGTGAAATCGTGGAGAGTGACTTTGGTCATGGAGTGCTCGTAGAGAACATCCTCTCTGAGTACTAAGTTCGCAGGGAACCAGTAGAGGAAAGGCAGAGAAATTGGTTGCTTGAGTGCTGGAGAGCTTTCGCTAGTTCAAGTATACAAGAGAGTGTGTCCATAAAGTGAATCTCCATGGCCTTTTATAGCGGTGGGCCTCTATCGCCTTCCTTAGGTAGCGAGGCGGGATGCCCGCCCTCTGATAGGATAGTTTCCTTCCCTGGCGTGGATGTAGGCACCATTCTAGGTTGCAACCATCAGGAAGGAGGATTCTTTTTCTTTTATGGAAATGCCGCGCACAGTGACCGTTGAGGTTGTCTCTGAGAGTTGCATGCTGATTTGCGAGCCTTTTTTCCGAAATGTGCTCTGATTCTAAGAGATTTTTATTACAAAAAATATTGCTATCTTGGGGGCCGCAAAAAATTAGGATAGACAACCATTGAGCACAGGATAAGGTGCGTGGGCCGATTTCAATTTGGCCATGTCTGATTTGGGCCACATCCGGCCTACTTGGGACGCTTCTTCTATCAACGGTAGTATTGACCGTCCTAGAAAAAATCGGGCCACTATAGATTCAGGGGTACTTACCCTTTTGGGTTGGCCCATTATAGTTGTCCCTATCATTAGTCCCCATGCTGGTGACTCGGATTTTCGACTTTCGACATGTTCATGATAGGACGTGACTAGCCGTGTCGTATCCTCAGGCCTGTTTCAAATTCTTCTTTTCACCGTTCTTGGCGTGATTCTCCTATTTTTTTATTTTCTACATATTCACTAGTGCTATTGTCTTTTGGCGTTTAGTGCTTCTGTTTGCTTCCTCGCGTGCTATAAATTTGGGGCTTTTGGCATTCCTCAACACTGCCTTCCTCATTGCTTGGTGAGATGGCATGGGAACTCGTCTTTGTCGAGAAGCTTGTCGCCCTAGTTGCTAGCTTGGTGCTTAGACTATGCGTGTTCTCTGGCGTTGCTGTTTCGAGTCGTGAAACTTAAACTGTTTTGGTTTCCCCTTTTCGTGCAGAATGTCGCTTTGGTCACCCCTTTTTGTGAAGGTAGCTGTTATCAATATTTGTGTTCGGGT
Organism: Nepenthes mirabilis; assembly: GCA_025585075.1. Classification (NCBI taxonomy): domain Eukaryota; kingdom Viridiplantae; phylum Streptophyta; class Magnoliopsida; order Caryophyllales; family Nepenthaceae; genus Nepenthes; species Nepenthes mirabilis. Next base: position 10,191 of record JAODPA010146415.1, read on the forward strand.
TTGAGTCCCCCCATATTCAAATTCGGACAACTCTTTTTGAGGGTTGTAGCCCCCTCATGTAACTCTCCTCCTCTTCCCATCTATACTGTCATGTATTGGCCTCTGTTGGCCATTTAACTTGTGAATAGAAAGTTAATGAGAAAATTTGCAGTTGTTTTTGGCTTGTCTTTCGTTACCATGCATATTTTGCTATTTTTTATTTTACACTTCGAAATGGAAATTGATCGGATCCGTTGACCATATCACTTGATTCCAAAAAGCGGGTCAGAGTCGGAGTGGAAGCGAACGTTGACCTAATTCGTTGACCGTAACGCTTGAATTTGGAAATCGAAGCGGGGGTGGATGTTTGACCGTATCACTTGAATCCGGAGAATGGAGTGGAAACAAATGTTGATCGGATTCATTGACCGTAATGCTTGAATCCAGAGAACGGAGCGGGTTTAAATGTTGACCGAATTTATTGACCGTAATACTTGAATCTGGAGAGCATGGGGGGTACTTTTTGACGTATTATTTTATTCTACCGCTGGTTGGGCAATCAAAGGGTTGCAAAGCCGTTTCGGGACTCTCCTCTCTAAGCGACCCGTTGCTTTTTGTCACGTGTCGTCATATAGGACAGTTGTAATACCGACAATTAATGCATCTGAAGATACGAATCGATTGTGCCTTCTCTGGAATCGACACGTGTCTGTAATGATTGCCGCGCTTTTTCGATGCGTTACATCACTTTGGTGGCGACAATCCCCATAAAAGTTGCATGACAGTTCAAGTCACCCTGCTCCTTTCTTCTTTGCATCACAACTCCTCATGTAATGTCCCGTTCTTCAAGTATAGTAATTAAGATTATATAATTAAGATTTGGCTTAATTAATAAGATATTAAACTATGAGAAAGCATCATAATGGCCAAGAAATTATCTAAGGATAAGGATAGTTGACCGACAGAAAATGTTGATCGGAACTGGTAAGTTGACCGGAAGAAAAATATTGACCAGAATTGGCTAGTTGACCGGCATAAAATTATTGACCGAAATTGGTAAGTTGACCGACAGAAAAATCGTTGACCGTAATTGGCTCCGTTGACCAGCTAAATCAACTTGATGATCGGCTGAGAATTGTCGAACGACTGAAGATGGTAGCAACCGGTCAACACGTTGACCAGCTAATCAAGGATTTTTGCCCGGTATGTTTGTAAATGAAAATGACCGGTATGCTTGTGAGAGAAATAATCAGTATGCTTGTAAATAAAAATGACCGGTATGAATTTTAAAGAGATGATGGCCAGTATGCACAACTTGCTGGAATGATGAGTTTTTTCAGAATAGCACAAAATGATGGAATGGGTATTATGGGCGGAATGGTGCAAATGGGCAGAATGGCACAATTTGCCTGGTTTGAGCAAAATGTCGGTATGGTGCAATTTGTCGGTTTGGAGCAATTTGACTGGTATGATGCAAAATGCTGGCACGGTGCATTTTGGGTGGTTTGGTGAATTTTTCGGAATAAAGCAAATGAACGGAATGAAGTAAAATGACTGGTATGCTTGTAACCGGTATGGATTGAAAGGAATGAACTGGCCGGTTTGCACAATTGCCTAGTTTGGCAAGAGTGCTGGTTTACATAAAATAACCGGTATGGGTTTATATATAAAGTGACCAAAATGAATGTGAGAAAAATTATCAGTATGTCTTTGGGCAAAATGGCCAATTGGCCAAGATGTCCGGTCAATGCCCCGTTGACCGGCTGAGGAGGAATCTGGTCAACGCCTTGTTGACCTGATAGGAAGGGTATGAGAAATAACCTGGCTAAGAATTTTCGAAGAAATAATCCAGTCAACATGCGGTTAACCAGCATATAAAGGGGAATGGCTTCTTTCGGAGACAATTTCCAGAGAGGTAGAAAGGAAGTCCGGAAATGATTAAGTAAATTTTCAAAGACGATTGAGTGAATTTTTCGAATACGTTTCCGGAAAGGATAACCGAAGTAGATTAATGATAGGCACGAAACGTTAACCGATTGTGAGAGTTGACAGGATTGGCTTGATTGGCCGGTTTTGATCAAAGTCTGATTGGCCAAATCAGAGCAGGTGATACCTACTCGAATTCTCTGGAATTCTCTGAACAATGGGACATGAATAAAATATTAGTAGTAGGTGACATATCCTCTCCTACTCTTACCAACCCCACCGTCTAAGAATATCAAATGTTGGGATAAAAGACGGGAGTTGGGAGAGAACTTAAGAAGAAAAAGCATGTAAGAGATAAAAGAAGAGAAGGAATGAATTCCAGGCTAGACTTGGGTAAGGGAGTTCGTAAATCAGGCAAGTGTACCCTACGATTTTACGCGTTAATGTTTTCATGTTCTACTGTATAAGTTTCTATGAAAATTATGTTAATTGCTATTCGTATGTTTAAATTTGGCTAGCAAATATCGAATGCTTATTAATTTGCATCATTGACGATGTTCATAAACGTAAACATGCTCTATTAAGAACTTCATGTTTAAAGAAGTCCGGTTATTTACTTAATTGCATGAAGTCTGGTTGTATGCATCATTAAAGAATTTTGGTTACATGAATCATAAAAAGAATTGTGGTCCTTTGTATGTTTGAGAACTTCGGACCTCTGTGCATGACAATGCTCTTTTGACTTCGGATTTTGGAAGATCATGATTTAACTAAATGGAGTTTGACGGCTGAGAGCTGCAGGCCTTAAATGTACCCGTTTTGTTGGTCAAGACTATGAACTTTAAATGTAGCGTTTTTGTTGGTTAAAGTTACGGACCTTAAATGTAGCGTTTTTGTTGGTCAAGATTACGGACCTTAAATGTAACGGTTTTGTTGGTTAAGACTACGAACCTTAAATGTAGTGTTTGATGAGATATGATATGGGATATGACAGCCGAGAACTGCAGACCTAAAATGTAACTGTTATTTGAGATTTGCTAGTCAAAAGTTACAGACTTTAAATATAGCCGTTTTGATTGGTCAAGACTTACGAATCTTAAATGTTACCGTTTTGATTGGTTAAGAGTTACAGACCTTAAATGTTGTCGGTTTTCATCATTTGGTTTGGATCGGTTTTTTACGGAAGTTGGTTTTGAAATAAAAACATGCTTTGGAAACCAATTTACATGAAAATGACTTCGGTTCATGCTTTTATGAATTTGACTCCGGCCACGTTTCATGATCTGCATGTGCCTTCATTATGTTTTGTCTGTTTCTGCCCTGATTATGATTATGCATGACTTTTTCTTATGGGTACCTTGCTGGGCTTTCAGCTCACTCCCATTCTGTTTTTTTTCAGACAATAGTGAGTTCATGCCGGACGAGAAAGAATTGGATCGGACGGTCTAGCTAGGAAGGAAAGGTTGATCCGGACGCTTGCAGCAGTTAAAGACCGATCTCGATGTAATTTTTCCTCTGGTTATTTTGAAAAATTTTGTAAAACAATTCTGCTGTGAAATTTAATGGATGTTAGTATGCTTCCACATGATTTTATGGTTTGAGTAATTTTCGTTCTTAGTGGCATCTCATGTGTCTCGGTCGACTAACCTAAATCCATGGCCAGTCAAGAGGTGATCGACCAAGATGAGGCCGGACAAGTTAAGACCGTCTTGCCAATTGTGATCCTATGCATATAAAAAGAAAAGAATTTTTTTATGCTACAAATTTAATCACTTTTATGTCAGAACTTAAGACGGAGACGTTAAGTATGATTTTGACGGAAGTTATATGAGGGGAAATATGGTCGATTCGTCACACATCGAAGCTTCTCCTTCCATGATGTTCTACTTTCATGGCGCCCACTGTTAACGAAATTTTCTCCGTTCTGATTCTAGCGATGTTAAGGCACTCTATGTGCAATACAACATCTCGACTTTCATCGTGTTCTCAATCCCCGAGAAGTTGGATGGGGCCTACTCTCCTCCGGTGAGTCACATTGTTGTATACGAGGCTCACCTGTGGAGTGGGCTTCATTTCTTGGTCCCTGAGGAGCTACTCCACATTGTCATGGTGTTTCGTGTCCCCATCGCATGGCTCCATGTGAATGTTGTGCGCTAACTTTGCTCACTTTGTATATTTCTTCGTCATCATTCACGACTGCAGACGGTGGAGGTCATGAGGGTTATTTTTCGGTTTACTCAGAGTAGAGACTAGATTTCGCTCTCTCCTAGGGAGCTGCGCATTAGTAGCGCCATTTACGAGTCGGTCAAGAACTGGAAGGACCGGTTCTTTTTTATACGGATATCTAATGATTGGCCCTTGTCCAGAGAATGGGGCAACATTCCTGAGGTCTTCACCAAGAAGCCCTCTAAAGCAGAGGTAGATGCCGTGGAGCCTCTACTGTAATAGGTGCAAGAGCACCTCCTCGAGTTTAGGAATGACCAACTGGTGTACCTGGAGGAGGCCAGGAAAGCTCGCTAGGGTTCTCATTCACCTGTCCACAACTCTAACGACGGCGCCGTCGCAACTAAAGAGAAAGGTTGGGGCTCTCGCCATTGGTGAACCTCCTAGCAGCCCTAAAAAGAAGTGGGCGACACCAACTTTACTTTCTTCCTCATCCTCCACCGAGCCAGATGAGGTTACACCATTGGTGAACCTCCCCCTCATACAAAGACGTTACTGTGACGGAACAGGCCACCGTCCAATATATGGCCTTTGTTACTGAACACATACAAAGACCTACACATAACTGGATAATATACTCCGCATAAGCGATAATAATGAATGGTGGACTTAAATTTCATCACGCATGCACACAGGATCGCATAAGGCTGGAGCTCATGAGTCAGCCTGATAAGTAGGTCAGTCGAATTAGGTTGGTCAACATCTTCACGTCTAAGAATTTTAAGTCGGTTGCATGAAATCAAAAAAACCAAACGAGTTAAGATGCCATTAGAAATCGAAATTTCTCAAATCATAAAACGTTAGGGGAAGCATTTACATATTATTTATATTTTCATAACCGAATCATTTTACAAAAAATTCTAGATTGTCCCAAAATATATCATGGTCGTTCTTTAATTGTTACAGGCGTCCGGATCAACCTTTCCTTCCTAGTTTGTTCGTCCGATCCTATTCTTTCTTGTTCGGCATAAATTCATCATTATCTAAAAGTTAGAAAGCAGAAGAGGAATAAACAGAAGCCCAACAAAGTACCCATAAACAAAAACATGCATATA